>JABJVR010000052.1:11855875-11880899 GCA_025773905.1 Chitala chitala
TTACTGTACAGCTCACAGCACTACTGTACAGCTCACAGCACTACCGTACAGTGCTCTGCCTTACTGTACAGCTCACAGCACTACTGTACAGCTCACAGCACTACCGTACAGTGCTCTGCCTTACTGTACAGCTCACAGCACTACTGTACAGCTCACAGCACTACCACTTGTGATATGCTATACACTGGAAATTTCCAGAATACACACAAAGCCATAAAAGCAATAATCTATGCATACAAGGAATCTACAAAAAATAACTATTTTTTATTGCAGTACTACTGCTGTTATGACCATTACTGTCATTATTCTCATAATTTTGTTGATTATTAAAGTACAGTATTGGGTCAATATTATAGAACCATGTGCACCCAATGATTTATCTTATGTGTTGTGTGATATACAGTTATGAAATTTGGGCTTACAAAAAGTATGTCACAGCATAACTTGAGAATTTCCCCACTGTGGAACAAAGAATTACCTTACTTTACAAATAAGATAATCCTTTATTAGTTCCACAGTGGGGTTTAATATGTGCACAGGCTAAATGCCAGCCTTGAACGAATGTTGGAGCAACTGGTGTAAACTGAGATATATGTGTGCATGTGCGTGTGTGTGCGTGTGTGTGTGTGCGTGTGCGTGTACGCGCAAGTGTATTACCTGTGTCTTCCCGCCTGTGCCCTCCTGGACCAGGCTGCGGGACATGGAGCAGGTTACAGTGAAGCAGTAGAAGAAGGAGGAGGTGAAATTGCATATTCCCAGTGCTATCAGCTCCTGTAACGGTGGTACATCTCAAAACCATCCTGCTCCAAACCGTAAGGCAGCACTTATGCTGAGAGCTGAGACACAAGGATCCTAATTGTTACCTGGTTTCCATCAACGCTGTAGCCATGTTTCAGTGCAAAGATCTTAGCAAGTGAGATGGTCATTGAAAAGCTCACAACTGCGATGGCAATGGAGTCCGGGATCAAGGTGAAAAAAAGTGAGAAATCTGGGATACTGGGTGGAAGAAGTCTGAGAAACAGGAACAAAATTCTGAGCTAAGGAAAGTTACCATGCTGGCATACTTTGGCATGGTTACAAACAATTTTTCTCCCATGTATACACAGCAGTGCAATCTGAACAACAAAACTGTATACCCTGAAGGAACATTTCCAACAACGTCAACATCATAGTTTTCAGCCAGTTGTGTTCCATAGGAGATGCCAGTTGAGACTATCACCTATAGAAGGGAGAAAAGAAAAATATGACCATACACTCATAAAGAAATCTCCTGTTTATTCCGGAAAGAATTTTTGAGCAAAGGACAGAGCTTTTACCACTATGAACTCTCCAGGGATAGGCACCGGCAGCTTATCTTTGAAGCGTTCGTTAATGACTTTCACCATGAAGAGGAACCCAATACAGATCAGGCCGACGATGATGGTGGCAACGTTGGTATCTGGAATGCCCCTAAGTGTGGCTATCAGGCTCTGTGTGGCATAAGAAATGCGAGTCCATTAGTGAGTCTCACTTCCATGGTCACAGGCCCATTTACACTCTCAACAGCAACTGCACACACACTTGTGATTATATAGTAGTCACTGTGGAGGTTTAAGACAGGGCTGTGAATCTACAGTCATACTGTCACGTAGTGAAGACAGTGACTCTACAGTCATACTGTCACGTAGCGAAGACAGTGACTCTACAGGCATACTGTCACGTAGCGAAGGCAGTGACTCTACAGTCATACTGTCACGTAGCGAAGACAGTGACTCCTTGGTTATTGATAATTTATTTACTGTGTGTTGTACAATAGCTTTGATTACATTGCCAGACATTACATACTAGAACTATCATAATTATCTAAGAAGAATTCCAAGTCTTCTTCTGTGTCCTTTCCATAATCTCTTCTTTCTTCTATCTGTAGTGGCCGGTGCTGTAACTGGCATGCCTTGTGGCATAGGCAAAAACCGATAAGTTTGAAATGTGTTTTAGTCACGTTAACGTTAAATGTAATCCACATATCTGCTAGTTTAGTTAGGTCAAAGGGTGTAGTTATGTCCCGTGTTGTATGTGTGAGCTTGACAAATGAGTCTTAGCTGACTAACGTCAGCATGGAGTGTGTTCACTAGCTTTAGGTCTCCTGGTGATGTGTTTGCAAAATGAATCCACTGATCTGATTACAAGCTATTACAATCCCTGTAACACTATCTGACTAGAAAAAAATAACAGTTTAAGATATAATCTGTTTTGTGCTGACACGCATCATCAGGTGTCAACTACCCATCTTTAATGTATTTTTCTATATGGTTGTAGGAGCGCCTACTGCTGGTGGTTAGGGACCCTAAACAAAAAGATTATGTGGCTTATGCCTAGGACCAACACTGCTCTACGGCCGTACTCACATAGATCACAGACAAGAGGCCGCTGAAACGTGACGTCTTGATTCCCAGAAGATACTTGAGCTGCGAGACGAAAACGTGGATTGCAGCAGCCGTCGTGAAGCCACGCACCAGGGGCTCCGTGAGATAGATGGCCACAAAGCCAAAGCGCAGGACACCCAGTAAGAGCTGTCACATGCAAAGAGAGGCGTGTTCACTCAAAACAGGGAGATTCCAGGGACCTGTTAAACCAACACTAGCCTCTGGTGTTTTGGGTCTTTTTGAATAAACCAAACAACTTACGACCTTCTGTGTTCATTTCACAATGGCACTAAACCTCTTGGGATTTGTTGGATACACATGGATAAATCCCTGAAGGCCTATCAACATGGTGACTAATGTAAGCACACATTTAATTTAAAAGCAGGCTCCAGACTCTGGAGACACAGATTTGTGCCTCACTGCTGGCTTCTGTTTCAGTTTTTAGATTTCTTGCAGACATTTATGCAAAGCAAGGCACATTCCACCAACAAATGCTTGCGCCAAAACGATTTAGGCTAATCGATTTAAAGGCACCACACACTGGTTGTAGTTGGGTCATAATAAACCTTATTCCAATAAATTTCCGTCAACCAGTGCACGTTATCCCACCTGTATGATGCCGGACAGACAGGCGAGGGACATTGCCACCTGGATCCTTTTGGCATCCCGAGCCTCCATGTCCAGTACTGCCCCTGTGCTGTTGCTCCCATTCATTGGCTGTATGTAGAACATGTCATCAGGGGCCTCCCGCATAACAGCACTTCCAGTCATGAGGCTGATCACGGCAAAGGTACCTGTGGTGGAAGTGGTGGGAGCGGGTGACAGGGATGACATGGGAACACACACGCACGCACACGCACATACACAAAGATAACCCCGACCTGTTTCCTGATTGTAAAAGTTTCATTGACTTTATTGGAGCAGCTCAGTGTTTAAGCCTCAGCTCAAAGACTACTTCAGACTTCACACAGAGGTTGTACCAAGGTCAGCTCTAGTAAGCATTTCTGCAAATCTGCTTAACTTCCAAACTGCACTGAGGCATGTCTTCCACAGGAAATCACCAAGCTCAAATTGGCCTCTCCCTGATAAGTGTCCTTATGCAATTTCTGATTATTAGCCTTTCTTAGCTTCACAAATGAACACTGCGTTATTGAAAGAGAGCAACCATTAAATATCCCAGTGAAAACGGTTGGCTGGAATGTGTTTGTTGGTGGAAAAATTCCAATCCAGTAGAAACTCCAAAACAAACCTGTTCCATACAGCAGTGTACACACAGTCTTAATACAGATAGTGGATCCAGGCTCTGCCGTTTCAGGAAAACAAATTTGCGTTGTGTAAACATGACCAGATAATCCCAGATACAACTAAACCTGGACCACATTTGGAGGCTGTGATCTCTATAATACCATGGTTTAAACTGGAAAATGTTAGTATTGCAGTAGCTGACAAAAAGTATGTGTTGCAGTCAAGGCCCCCACTGTGTTATCTACGAAGAGAAAACAAGGCAGCTCCCACATCTACATATGTTGGCAAAGTAAAAATATACCAATAAGGAAAGTGGGGTATTGGACAAAATGTAAGAGTATAAAGAGTGGGAATTTTAGTTTTAGGATGCCCAAAATTAGGAATGCAGCAGCTGATAGATCATCATTCCAACCAATACAATGTCCTTCGTACTTTAAAACTGAGGATGAATAGTCGGCAGGCTTTTTCTAAGTATGCCTTTAATAACACCAGCTGGAGTAATGGGGAGGACAAATGGAGGTGAGGACCATGGTAAAGATACCCACGCCAAACCTCTGAAATAACCTTGTGAAAGCAATGCATTTTGCTCCAAATGAAGTCCACAACCATGGCAAAGAGTCATACATGGAAATGTTTCTAGCACCAACAGAACACAGCATGCTCCACTGTGGAATGTTTTCAAACACTGCAGGCCAGCTGTTTGTTTAGATTCACACCCCTGTTTCTCCTCATCCAACCGTGTCAGGTTTACAGACTCACACAGAGCAAGCAAACATGTATCTGACAAAGCCCACTTGTGTGGCGATTACACCTGCTGTGCTCAGTGTCACTGTCACTGTCACTCTCCACTCATAACAATACCATCTTAAAGCCTTTTTTTTCCAAAAAGTGAGATTTGGAATTGTGTTGAATACATAGAGCAGATTTATACATGGCAGATGGGTGAAAAAGAAAGAGGGGAAAAGAAGATATTTCCAATTTTAAATTTCAGTGGCTACATGTTAAAATAATTGTCATAAATGTTAAATGTTAAAATGGATGAATAGTTATAAAGCAATAAAGAAAAGCTGGTTTGACCAATGGAAGTGACAAGTATTGATCATCATCATCGTGACCAGTTCAGTACATTCAGCAGGTCCAGACCTGCTGTAGTTGATCAGCCACCAGATTAATGGCTTAATTCCTATCTGGAAAATTAATCACATCATGTGGTCTTCCAGGCATGTCCTGTCCAGAGAATTAATAAAATTAAATTAAATTCCTTTATTTCTGTTCTGTGAGTTGTATGCTAGGCCTGCCTGTTGTAAATTCTCAGGCTCCTTTGCCATTGGTCAAGGAGTTTGAAACTAAAGAACCAATCAGACGGAAATCTTACCTATGGATGTGTGTCTGGAAGTCCCAAAAATAGTGTACAGCAGGACTGGATAGAAGGAAGAGTAGAGGCCATACACAGGGGACACAGCTGCCAATATAGCATAGGCAAGACCTGGGGAACAGGCAGGGGGATTATAGCATAGTCATCTGACCCAATTACAACACTACAGTTTCCAACTCACACAAGGGTGAATGGAAACCACTTGAAAGTGAGAACTTGTTTGCTTAATTTCTGCGCTGCACAATGGCTGAGAACCCAAGTTTAATTTTATTCAGATTTCATACTTTTCCAAACAGATTTGAGAATCTAAGAAGTCATTAGGTAGACTCTGCTTGGCCAGCAGCCAATATTAAACTAGTTTTAACTGGACACACTGTGATCTTTTGTGCTCTTTCTATTCAAAGGCAGCTCTTTGTAGTAGATCTGAGAGGTTAACTTCACTATAGCCCATCCTCTGCATTCATTTCTTTCCTATTGTAAAAGCATTAAAAAGCTGCAATTTTTACCTCAGAGTTGTCCCTCAAAGATACGTCCACATTCCTGCCAACGAGCATCTAAAACCTCTTTTAGGTTACGTATTATCATTGCCTGGAAATTTCATTCCGCAGAAAGTGATTTAGCTTTCACTTTCGTGTGCATGTATGTGCTCCAATCGAGGGAACACAAGGGTTCGGTCGTGTTCAGTCAAGATTTACTGAACTGAACCAATTTATTGCCTTCATACTGACCTTGTGGTAACTGCATGACCCCTGTGCTCAGGCCGGAGACCACATCTCCAAACAGGTACTCTTTCACGGAGTATGCTGGGAGCCATGTCAATATCGGCAGGAAACCGAACACAATGGACTTGGCTTTCTGAGAAGAGCAGCTTTGGGAACAGGAAACAGGGACAAAGACAGGTGTCATCATCCACACAACTCCAGCACAAACAGTGGCTGCACTTGCAAACCTTCATCTTACCATTTGTAAAATACACCCTCGTTAACTGCACAAGTAAAGCACAGACTTACAGACATAGCAAAACAGAGAAAACTGAACTAAAATTTTGCGCATTTCAGAACCTTTGCTGTGTATTGTTTTCACATACAGTATGCATTTGTGTTGGTAATCATGAAGTTCAATCCATTCATTTTAAAATTACTGTCCTGTAAGTTACGTTTCCTTATTTGGTTCATAAATTGGTTCTCCCTGTAAACTATTTCCTCACATTTGGTATTTAAATTTGGTTTTCTCTTGTGTTCTTTGTGGTTTCTGCTATTCTACTGTATATTGACTGATTCTTATTTAATAATAAATATGTTTCCAAACAACACACCAGGACACGTTACATTACTGTGCGTGGAACACCTACGTTTTGAAAAATATATTAAAAACACATATAATCATCTAAATCGCTGAAAGAGTACATTATAGCTATCCTGCTAAACAGCCTGGAAACAGGAACTTCCTAAGCGACACCAGCTCTATCTTTCACTCGAGCCAATCCGATAAAGCTTGCCCAGAAGAGAACATAGAAAAACTGAGCTCAGCATATTTCCACCACAAATGTTAACATCTCTGTAACCTCTCACACATCTTGTAATGCATATTCATTCACACCCAAGACTACATTAACAGCAGGCTTTCTACACAGGCTGACCTTAAAAAACTGTTGTTTTCCCTTCCATAAATGGGAAGTAAAGACTTACCTGAGTTGCTCAGTTAGCCTCTGGCAGACAGCCTTAGGCGTCCTTTCTCTCCTGTGTAATAAGTTCTTCTCGATGTATCCTTCATTGTACACCGGGCGCTCAACATGGTACAGTGCGTCAGAGGCATTCGTGTCCAGCGTTGCATGCTCCATAACAGAAAAGCCAAACTCATGTCAATGCAGGCCAGCCAGCCAACCCCTGTCAGGAATAGTAACAAAGGGCAAGGTCACATGGGTGTTCGTGGAACATAGTTTAGTGCTGAGCTCTAGAGGTATTCATTCTGTTAAATTACTGTCTTTAATTTACCTAGATTTCAATTTCGTTTTTATAGAGCAGGTTGCCAGGTTTTTACCCAGACCTCCCCATTTAGTCTGGCTTGAGACCAGAATGTAAAGTTCACATATCTGGGTTCAGCACAAATAATTTGGAGTTCAAAAAAATGAACTTGAATAAAACAGCATATCCAAGTTACATCTGAGGGTGAATCTTAAAATGTAAATTGCAAAACTATGAACCACTTCTATCAGATTACACGTAGTTAAAAGCCGTCTGCCTCTTAGCAAACGTGGGCTTTCACTTTATCTTTGACACTGCACAATCTATAGTTTATAGCTTTATTGTATCAGTGTCATATAATACCATATTTAATCTTGCATTACTTGGCAGCATTCCTCACTGCAAGGCGTGTAGGTTTTGGTCTTGGATACACGGACATACACAACTCTAGTGGTACGATATCCGTCATATTATATGTAAATGGATCCTGCATTTGGGGAGGTTGAATTAAACAGTCTAAACAATGATAATGAAAACAACATTAGCTATCATATTACATAAGTCTGTCGTTAAAGTACAAACATTGCACCATGGACTTATAACCATTAAATCGCTTTCTCCCTTTTAACATTTTCTACGGAAGAAAAAAAAAACTTGCGCGTTTGACAGTCAATGGTTACTGCGTTTCACTGCTGTGTTAATAACAGAGACAGCGTTATTAAACCCACCAACTGCACATAAATTTTCCTTGTATTTTTTTCACTTGAACGTCGTATTTTCAATCCTATCGTCCTTGCAAACGGGATTTGATTTACTAGCGCAAAACAATGGTTGCGAATGAACAAAAATGTTTCACTTCAGTAGATGTAATGACTTAGAAAAAGGTTAAATGTATAATTTAAATGTACCATAGTCCTAAAGAAAAAAAAAAAGTTCCTTCTCCGATTCTTTAATTTCACTATGTGAAAGAGCGCTGTCTATTAGTAAGCTGTTAGACAAGCAGCTTTCAACTAACAGTATAAAAGTTAAGAGGAGATGAAAGCCATTCGAGCGCAGGCCGTTGGTTCACAAAGTGGATTCAGCAAAGAAATTATACATATTTTATTTCCAATATACATCTCATTTGAAGGTCTTTAAAAAATAAATGAAAGTCCGAAGAGAAAGTCAGAGTAAGATGTGCGAATAGGCCATGTGCGGGGATGTGTAATTTTAGTTTTTTTTTTCTCCACGTTTGTATAAAATAACTTGAAAATTTCCTTGAAAATTCGTCAATTGTCAAAAATGGTTTAATAATATGCCTTTTCGTTTTCTTTTTACTGATTGAGCAATTATTCTGCACTTGCATTGAGTTGCATAAAAACAAGAAAAACTTCGAATTTATGTTTTCCCTGTTAATGGTTATTGTAATTATTGATGTTCAGATCCACCAAAGACCAGAACATGACGCGTGATAATATCCGATCCATATGTAGAAAAAACAAAATGGCATTTCGGTGTAGAAAGATCAAACTACAAAATAGTAGTTTTGTTACCTCTTCTATAAATAAAACATTTCACACCATATCTTAGTTATATTTTCAAACCAGTCATAGGCTATCATATAAAACAAATATTGTAAAACAAGACCAAAAAATTGTCTAAATAATTTTAATTTAACATACAAACGTTATACATTTATTTGAAACTGGTTAAACTGAAAATAGCGTTTTAATAAAGTTTACAGTTGTGAAATTGACACTGCATTAAATGACCAGAAAACGTAACGTAAACGTAAAGCCAATGTTATATTATTGTAACGTGTTGCTTTGCAGGTCTGAAGTTAACACGTAGCTATCTGAACGCAAGTTTCTTCCTCACATTGCTGGGTCACCAGGTTACGTAATTTTCGTAACCAGAAGTACCGGTCCACAACTACGGCTTAAGGGGCTGCACTTGGTTTTTTTGCCCATCACTAGACTGCGCGCGATCGCTCCTGAATCACCCACACATGCTTAAGAAGAGCACATTGGTATATTACAATTTTAAAATATGCATTGATAACTGTCTTCCAATATAATGTTTCATGATTAACCTTGTATATTTTATGCGTCTGAAAACGTTAATCTGAGAAAATCTCCAACAGCCGTACGGGAACCGTAATAATATATGGTTTCAAGGCACAGGAAAGGTTAAGAATCCCTGGTCTAGGGCTTATTTATGTAGCAAATAAAATAGTGGAGAGAATATGCTACGTCTTCGTGTATATGAAAGGACAGTGTGATGCAAATTTAGCTTAATGGCAACACATTAACAAATTTTACTCTACGCATTAAAGTGTACACAGTTATTAATCAAAACGTATGTTGAAATAGAAAGTGTTATAACCGTAAAACAAAATAGGAAGTAATGTCTTCTCTATTTTTTTCGCTCACTGTACAGTCAGTATCTAAAAAAAAAAACTTACAGACAAAAATACACAGCTCCGCTCTACGTTAAATCCTTACCTTTTTAACTGCCACAAGTGATGCCCTGGCGTAGTAAAAACTTAGAAAATGGTCATCAGAGAACACTCGCCCCGCCCCAGACCTAGCTCAGCCTGGAATGCTCTTTAACTACAGACTACCGCTAAAAGACAGTGCATGATAAACATACGTGTTTAGCTACGTCATTATCCGGAAGGTTCATGGGATTTGTGTTTTACATATCTGAGCCCAGGAAGAACTACAGCAGGAAACGTGCCTTACGTCGCTAATGTAGCTCTGCGCTGTCAGTTTGTGTATGTGGGTGCTCGTCCGTATCGGTGTAAGGTTTTGTTTTTCCATGATTTTTTTTATTTTTAACCAACGGCTATGTAAGGGCAACAGCCACCAAGATAAGATAACAAGATGACTGATATGATAAGATATGACTGGCTTTGTTCGACGTTTTTGCATACAAAAGGTGCAGCGGAGAATATGACTAGACAAGTTGGAACAGATTTTTGCGCCCACGTGATGGTATATGAAAAATGCAATGCTCCGAAGGACATTGACATTAAGCGGTCAGTGTTTTGGTGATGCAAGCCAAAGATGCGTTTTCTTAAAGTATGCATAAGATGTAAGAAATAATATGATTCTACCTAAGTAAACAGCAGCCTCAATTGTCAAATTTATATCACTTTAAATTATTTAAGAAAAACTAAACTTGCAAAACTATGGTTTCTGAACAGGAGGAAATACCAAATTAGAAAAACTGTTATTTTCAGCTTGTTACTTTAACATAATTCTGAGCTACTCTACTTTTTAAAGTGTGCAGATACATTAAAGGAAGAAGGCGCTCTCTGGTGGACATTTTTAATATTTAAGAAGGGACGTACCCATATCCATCAATGACTATCAGCCCTTCCAACAGGGATAACATACATTGGATTCCGTGAAACAGTGTTGTTTCACAATGGGTCGTTAGTCTATCCCAGAGAAGTAACGGGTTCTTAAGTCTTATGTTTGCCTGTAAAATCTATCTAAAATCTGGCCTCACAACATAATTTAATGCAATGCAAGGTTCTCAGTCGCAGTCCTAGAGGACACCAGTGATAAGTTCAGAGAAAGTCCTGGCTGCCCTCAAAGTATGGGCAGGAATGTGTAAGGGATGCCACCACAGCCAGCAGCTCTCACCTCGTCACCTAGTTGTCCCTCCTGATCCTGCAGCAGTTGTAATACCCGATGACTCTCTCTCCTCCTGGATTCATTTGTGAGATGACAGCCCCGATGCTGATATGGCTAGTGTCAATGTCCAAGGCAACAGGGGAGAGTTGGGGCTGGGCAAGACAGCACTGGAGCCAAGGGGAGGCAGTCAAATGCCAGCTGCTGCTCTTCGGTCCACTGGAACACAACTGCATTGTGCATCGGCAAGTGAAGGGGGGGTCACGATGTCTGCAAACCTGTGCATGAAGTGCTAATATTAGGAGGTCAGGCCCAGGAAAACTGCACAGCTCAGCTACCGATTGGGCAACAGACTAGACGTCCTCTACCTCCAGCTTCTCTAGGTCAGTGGCAATGCCCTGCTCTTACAAGATGTGGCCCAGGAACTTTACAGCTATCTAGAGGAGGCTCCATTTGGCCTGGTCAGGTGCAGGTTGGCATGGAGGGTGGTGAGAAAGACTTCACACAGGTTAGCTGCTGCATCATCGAAGCAGGCCATGTGGACTACCAGATTGTCCAGGTCGACAATATAGTGGCTCTTAGAAGTGCCTGCCAGCACTTGTTCCATTAGATGTTCAAAGGTGGTGGGAGTGTTGCAGAGCCCAAAGGGGAGAACCTGAAAGTGCCACAGTCCTCTTCCCATGGTGAATCTTCTTTTTGGCCTCTGGTGCTAACTCCACCTGCCAGTGTCTGCTGTGCAGGTCTAGCATGCAAAACCAGTGTGAGCTGACTAGAGTGTCCAGCACATCGTTGATATGTGGCAGAGGGTAGGATTCTTCTTTGATGATGGTGTTCAGTGGTGGGTGGCCCACACAGAACCCAGCGCAAACTGTCCTTCTTGACCAGAACAGCTGAGGGACTGGTGGACAGCACTGGAGGCAAGCATCTTCTTCCTTTCTTTCTTTTGCAGATGCTCTCTTTGCTGGGGCAGGCAGTGACGGCAGTGAGAAAGGCCTGGATTGCCAGGCCATCCTGCACTGATGCTGGATAATGCACGTATCAAACTGTTTAAGATCTTTACCAGTCCTTTTGCAAAAAAATCTTTATTAGACACCTTCATTGACCTTTAATTGTCCTAACATAGTGTTTTATTACCAACCAAGACCACAAAAGCACCATTCATTTGGTTTCTAGTTCTAAAGTGTGCCTGCCAGTTTTCTCAAAAAAGGGTTTTGGTTTGCTTTTACAGCTTTCTTACTGTTTTTTAATGATGTTCTTTTTGTTACGCTGACATTTGCTAAGTTGCCATTTGGAGACAGAATCCACAATCACAGTGCAGTCTGTGTCAATAGACTAGTGTCAATAGAGTAAGTAATACCGCTATGATAGAAGCTCTCTGAGCTAATCAGTGGGCTACTCCCCTTGTCTGGTAACTGGGATGAAATGCCACCCCTGTTACATAACAGTTAAGGCTGGCGCTGCAAACAGGTTTCTATCTGAAGCAAGCAGAAATTCTGAAAATACTGCCATCTACAGTGAAACATTTTTGCATTGTCTCCACTTTTTCAGTGCAGTTGTATGCCAGTCTAAAAAGGCAGCTTTGTTTGTACAGTACATGGTAACTACTCTCATGGAAGGCGACCTGTCAAACTGATGGGTCCATGTCCATTTTAAACTGTAGGCCACACCTTGGTCAACCTGCAATTTTAGATGTCCTTTACTATATAGACAGGACATTTGTTGTTTCCCTATAACATTTATTTCCCATTTTGACACACCCAAAAACTTCAATAAGCAAGCCATAATAAACAATTTTCCCCGTCGCACTTCTGTACAGCCTTGTTTTAAAGTTTGTTGAATCGTTTTCATTTGGTTGGGTGAACTAGCCCACGTTTCAGTGAGTTCGCCTGAATGTAGCGAATGGGCGGGATACGCTTTGTAACAAACGTGACAATGTTATTTTGTTAAATAATATAATAGATACAGTTTAAGATGAAGATAAGTGTTTAGGTTTTTGTGAAAGCGGCAGTACACGAAGCCGTCCGTTAGAGCTGTCAGAGCAGGGCGACGCCTGTACCCGGCCAGCTGGCGCACAAACACATCTGCGCCGCTCTCAAACTGCTGAAAGTGCGCCTTGTTGCTTGGAGAATGAATGGGCTACTTGCTTAGAGGACGCTGTCATTGTCTTTGTTGTTTAATCTGTTATGATCAGAGCTATAAATCAAATTAGTCTGTCCATGTAGTAGTTGTGGGGGCAAGATGTTCTTGGATAACGGGTGGTTAGTGTGAGCCAGTTGCGGCGTAGACGCAGAATAGCGCTCGGCAGGAGCTCAGCCTACAGTCTGCTAATAATGGGGAGAAGACGAGCGCCGTCCAAAAGCGAAGATTTTACTTTTGTCAGCCCGGTTGTGAAATATTTGCTTTTCATTTTTAACATGATATTTTGGGTAAGTGTTATTGCATTTTTTATCGTATCATAAACAATTTTATGACGTTTTCAAATTCCAGAAGTGTTGTTTGTAGTTGTTCACATGCGGGCTGCGTTTACGGAGTCGCCAGTCTTGTATAATGCGAAACGATCGACTGAAAATACTGTTGTCATGACTCATGAAAGTAAAAGGGATTTAAACCAATACTAAAATGTATGAAACTTTCTGTTCTTCACTTGGTCGGTGGTCAGAACGTCCCAGTTCGTCAGCAAGCGCTGAGTGTTCAAACGCGACTGTTGATCATTACACTTTGTGAGGAAGTAGCATATTCATCAAAATAAACAAGACAAGACATTTGAGATTACTTTTTATATGGTTTCGAACGCCTGTACGATTTTTGATAAACTGTAAACCCGTTTTCGTTTTTCATTAGCGAAGTGGCTGTTTTGGTACTTCGAATCTACTCGGAGGTCAGTGCACTCGTACATGTTGGTTGGGCATACAAGTACTGATTATTCAGAAAATTGGGGTTGAGGAATTCACTGGGGCTAAACACCACAGTTTATGTACATGGACGCCTGTGCTGTACTGTACTGTGCTGCATTTTACACGCGACACCTCGATCAGTTCAATCTCTGCTACTCTTTATGAGCCGCACGGTTGCTAAGCGACCGCAGTTTCATTTATTCATATGCTGATAGTGTAACACTCGCCTTTGTAAATTGTTCCATGTTGTTTTTTTCCATATTGGGCCTTAGTAAAACCCTTTTCAACAAATAAATGCAGACCGCCAGCATGCCAAATTTCTCATTAGTGCTATTTGAGTGCACAGCTTTTTATGGTTAAATTGTAGGCTACATCAGTTCTTGACGACATACCATTTTTAAGAGTTAAGTTAAAAAAAATGTGCATACCTCTTGCTAATTTTCTCTGTGAAAAGGTAGTGTTTTCTGTTTGTGTGACCAATGTTATGGGCTCTTTGTTGGTGTTGTGGCACTCAAAAGCGCAACAGTGCTGATTTGCAGGGAAAGTCATTGGCTTATTACTAGTACTGTGCTGTGAATTATAAACGGATACATTGTAATCTGTACTGAGTGCAAGTAAGAGGAGACATGAAAGAAAACCAATTATTTCAGGAAATAGTTTTTGATTGTTTAAAGCAGGAGCTGTCAAAGCTCGATTCTGGAGGGCCTGTGTGTGTGCAGGGTTTTGTTTCAGCCATTTCCTGCTGTTAATTGAACCTTAATGTCAATTAAATATTATTAACTTTTTGTATAATTATTCTGTCTGTCCACAAATTTTAAACAAGTTTTATTAATTTAAAAAGAATTTTAAAAGCAGACTTACTGATATTGGTTAACATTTGAATTTATGATATATATATTTTTTAATTAGTTTTTTTTATCACTTAAGTCACTGCTCCTGATTAAGCATTCCTTGCCGTTGGCTGTTGTTCCTGCTGCTAATTAATTGTTACAATTTGAATACAATTAATGATTTCTGATGTGAATTAAACATTTATTCCTAATTATACAGACATTTTCTGCTTTGATTCTGCAGTTAGAGTTTAATTGTAATTTGTGATAACAAAAATATTTATACTATTGTTTAAATACTGTATATTGTAAAAAACTGTATATTTTTTGATACAGACATCAAAGCACAAGAGCCTCACTTTTAACTTTATTCTTTACAGCTTATTTTCTGTAAAACAACTAAATGCAGACAGATGCACATTGTCAGGAAGAATTAAGAGAGGCAATAGTGTAACATATTTAATTCAGATAGCTGTCAAGTTAAAATAAATGGATGGGTTGGAAGAAAAACTTGAACTCATTGTGGCCCTCTAAGATAATTGTTTTGAAACTCCTGGTTTAAAGCCTTGAGGAATCTTGTAGGTTAGTGTTTATTTCCTGCTCTGCACTAAGAAAATAGAAATTCTCCCACCATGGGAACACTGGTCTTTTTTTGTTAAAGTGTAACAATTTGGGGATTGAAAATTAGCCCTCAGTGGCACAGTAGCAATGTCAGCCAGGGGTCAGCAGCGTCATGACCACGAATGCACCTTGAAGGACGTTTAAAGTTCTACAAATAGTCCAGTTTCTGTGGATGAAGCAGTCCTTTGCTTCTCATCTGAAAAGCAGAACTGAACATGACACAAGCTGCAGAGTCTTGTTTCAGATGTAGTGCAGTACAGTGTTAATCCAGGTTGTTTAAACTCAAGTGTTTCAGATACCTCAACTCGTGAACGTCATGTAATGTAGGTAGCACACAGTCACAGGATAATGCATAAAGGTGTTTTTATTTTAATACGGAATTTTTGAATAAGTAAACACTCAAATGGCAGTTCATGGGGCAATACAGCACAGGTGTTACTGTATGTTCAGGAAGGCAGCACAGATGTAACTTTCATATTCAGGCTCACCCTCATGGTGAATAGTGCCGTCGCCCCATTTCCCCCCACCCCTTATGCATTGCCTTTGTACTGTTGAACACAGAAAGGGTTTAGGTGAAATGTATCTCTGCTCTTTTGTCTGGTTTGAGAAAGAGCAGGCTTTCACTCTTGAATAATGGACACAGATTTCCAGGTCATGTTTCCATCACTGTATCCTTACATTCCGTTACAAGCTGCACAACACCTAGGAGCAGTTGCAGTTCAGAGCCAGTGGATGTAATAGTGGTTAAAGGATTCAAAGCAGTACAGACTGCCTGCAAGTACCTTTGCAAAACTGGTAACAACTTGAAGTGCGGCTGAAGGCTTAATAATTTCCTCATAAGCCAAGGGCAGGTGCCTTAGCTTACAAAATGTGTAGTAGTGTATTTATCTGTGAGTTTTGCCCAGGAGTGCAGAAGAAGGAAATGCTAGGCTGCAAAAATTGGGTACTGTCAGCATGTCAGAAAAATAAGTTAAAGAACATTCTTGTGTCCTTCCCCTTGCAGATCATTTCCTTGGTGATGATGCTAATTGGTGTATACGCCCGGGTTATAAAGCATGCTGGTAAGTCATCTGTACAGTTTCAGAGGGCCTGAATGAGAGCAGATCAAGTATCACAGTAAGGGAAAACAGACGGTCTAAGTTTACTTGTACCATTCTGTAATCTTATATCTTTTGAGGATGCAAGTAATCAAAACCCACAGTGGATATGTTTGGGGGTGGTTGTGCCATGCTGGGCAGCCCCCTGCCCTCTGACCATCTCTATGCTCCCACACAGAGGCTGCAATGGCTTGCCTGGCGGTGGACCCTGCCGTGCTGCTGCTGGCTGTGGGCGTACTGATGTTTCTCATTACTTTCTGTGGCTGCGTGGGCTCCTTACGTGAAAACATTGGTCTGCTGCAGACGGTTAGCCCTGGTGGCAAGGCGAGGGGTGGGGAGTGAAGTTTGACTGTATTCAGGAACTGCACAGATTCATTAACACATTACCTGTTTTGTCAAATGTTTAAGGTACATCTATTTGCTTACAAATTAAAATACATATCTTTACGAGGTGCACAAGCAGCATTGTGTTTTACAATTCATACCTGTTAATTGTGTGGATAGATATGAAATTTTATTATTATTTTTATTATTATTAAGCCCAGCTGTGGTTTTATATATGTTTATCAGGTACTAATTAAAATGCATTTCCCTTCCAGTTGGGCCCTTTGACTACTATACTCTGCCCCATCTGGTCTTCTGTTACTAGGATGCCTTAGTGTCAGCATGATTGTATTTGGTCTGAAAAATGGGCCTCAGATGGTCTAATTTCATACTGTAATACCTACAACACTCTTGTGCTGTGTGCAAGCCTCAGTTATGAAAAAAACTATGCTAATGGCAGTCCTCTATTTTCTTCCATCAGTTTTGTGTCTGCTTGACCATCGTCTTCCTCCTGCAGCTGGCTGCCGGGATCCTTGGCTTCATCTTCTCCGACAAGGTGCATCTTATCATGGAATGGTATCATGGCGGGCTAGGAACTGAGCTTGACCCTTCAAAGTTAAACTGAATGAAGGAGTCCTCCAAGAAAAAGGAAAAAGAGTGCTTTATTTACACATCTATATAGCAGAAAGAGTGATGTAAACTTAACACTGGCTCAGAAGGATGAAGTGTATTGTGAGTGGAGCTGAACTGAAAAATCCCCAGGAAAGATGGAGTTATTACTCTTAATTGTCCACATGTAGTACCCTTTTGACAGGATTAAAAGTGTGCAAAAAGTTATTTACTCTCACTTGGAGGAATAAAGATAGAAGGCAGAAGCAGTTACCCTGGTGATCATTAATCGCACCAAGTGTTCCTAAAGTGCAGTACCATGATGGGTACTTTCTGAAACGCTTGTCTGGGTGAACTTTTGAGTATAATTCTAAAGGAGACAGCTGTAGCTGTTTCTCAGGAGGTTGTAGAGGGGTTGGAAGTCTAAGATAATTCCAAGAATCCATAACTAACAGGGGCCCTCAAAATTACAACATAGCATTCCATCTTAACATAATATATCATCTAAAATAATATCTCTCATGGGGCCCAAAGTCACATATTACCATGAATGTTTATAGACTGGTGATATGCTGAGTCACATATTACCTTGAATGTTTATAGACTGCTGGAAAGTCTTAAGAACGGACTTTCTATCCTGTAAGAAAATGTAAGCGCTAAGACTGTTTGCCTTATTTTGAAGTGTAATTGAACATGACCTCACAGCCTTTACGTGAGTCACAGGAGATTAGGTAAAATCAATTTTTGGAATGACCATAACGACATAGTTTGGGGAATTGCTCTTTGGCGCCCCCAGGTGTGCACACAAAGCATAGGCGGTGCTGGGCTGATCTGTGCCTTTTGGAGCGATACTTTTATTTTTTATTTTTTTTGTCGATTTCAAGGGAAAATGTTCATCATAATTTGTATAATGTTATTGAGATTTGCAAAAAGTAATTTTACCAAGTTAGCTGGTTCTCAGTTATATTGTGCAGAAGTATCGTATAAAACCAGCCTGTCAGTGTCTGACGTCCATGTTACATATTTCCATTTATTTGTGCTGAAGAGCAAATATAGATTTTTTTCTTCACCTGCAGGCACACGGGAAAGTCAGTGAGATTATCAACAATGCCATAATCCACTACAGAGATGACGTCGATTTACAAAACCTTATTGACTTTGGTCAAAAGGAGGTAAATACACAAATTATATTTTACACATACAGTATATCTGTGTGTATTCGGAAAGTCTCTGATTTTTCTCTACGCGAGTCCTTTAACATGGATTTGTGTTCCCACAGTTTAACTGCTGTGGGGGTGTTTCGTATAAAGACTGGTCCCTGAATGTGTACTTCAACTGTTCTGCGGACAATCCCAGCCGAGACCGCTGCTCTGTTCCCTTCTCTTGCTGTCTGCTACCCAAAGACGAGGCACGTGCTTCTGCTCCGTTATAGGTTATTCCTATATCGGTCACTATGGGGCGGTGTTGTGCATGGAATTATCTTTTTTTTTTTTTTTTTTTTTTTTTTGCAATTTACAATAAATTATATCCTTCTGTAAACTACTCATGAAGAAAAGAGATAATTAGCACGTTACTACTTACTAATTTTGTATTATACAAGTAATCGTATGCCGTGTTAAATCTACATTATGGTGGTGGTTGCTTTAAGCATTACAGAGCATCTTTTCCACTGCTTTATTAAAACAACATCTGAACGTTTCTATTGCATCAGTAATCTAAGTCTTGTAATACATTACTGTTAGTGGATGATGTTGTTATTCTCATTAAAAAATGAAATTTTGTGTACATGCATGTGTGTGTGTGCGCGTGCGTGCCACTCTTGCGTAAAACTGTTGCTGGCATTGTTTGGTAAAAGCTGCTGTCCTGTGTTTGTTCACGTAGGCAATAGTGAACACCATGTGTGGACAAGGCATGCAGCAACTAGATCCACAACAGGCCAGTGTCTTCATCAGTACAAATGGCTGCATCGACAGCTTTGTCACCTGGATCCATGACAACCTGTTCCTTCTGGGTGGCATTGCACTGGGCCTTGCAATTCCCCAGGTAAGCCTCTATCACAGGTAACGTTACATCACTGCATTATTTCACAAAATGTATAAGGATCACCTGCAGCACTGTCACAGTAAGGACCTGGTAGTATGTGGGCATAAAGAGGATTCCTGTAAGAGCACACTGATGTGAAAGAAGAGAACATTTCACAACACTGTGATTTCCACCAGTATGCAGACCAGTTTCTGTGTTCTCTGTTACAGCTGGTGGGCATCCTTCTGTCCCAGGTTCTGATAAACCAGATCACAGACCAGGTCGAGCTGCAACGCTACAATCTTCAGCATCGATCTGACCCCTGGCACTGAAACAGCTCCACCTATTCTCTAATGTCTCTAGGCAGTGGCTTCTATGAAGAACAAACAAATGAGGGAATATATATCTTAGTATAATAACTCTAAGGACACATGAGGATTAAGCTTTATGTAAAGAATTATAGATGAGTTATTTAATCTGATCAACCCTTGAACATGATAAAAAAACTGATGTCTACTTATGGGTGTTTTACACTCCTCACAAAGATGCAAGAAGCAAAAATATATGACCGTAGAGTCAAGCACCACCTTTGCTGCCATACCGAAATTCTGACATTTCACAACTGATAAAGCTGCCAGGTGGTCTCTAGCATTTAATATATGAAGGAAAATACCTACTGCACTGACAAGTTGAAGGTTAATGAAATTTTTATTTCTTTAACAAATAAATCATGTTCATTTTTGTATTTACATATCTTCAAAAGTAATTGCTGATTCAATTCTCTTTTGACCCTAGTCACAAAGGTGTAATTAAAGTTGTAATTGTAGTTTTTGGTGAGTTATTAAAATTTAATTATGTGCTCTTGGTGAATACTATGGGTGTTTAGTAACTAAATATTTGTCTTAATAAATTTTGTTTTTGTAACGTGGACTTTGCTTTTAAAAAGCTCAGACGTTATCTTGTTGTTAGACTGTGTCTGCAGTGTGGATCAAAAAAAAAAACAGACAGGTTTCCACTGAAAGAAAATCAATCAAAAAGGCATGATTAATAATAAACATTTTACTTACCGTGACGCATTGCACAAAACGAGTGTTTATACTGGCGGTGGTTTCTCTCTCTGTTTACGTTTGCCGTCTTGGACCTCGCTGTTACGACCAGCTTGGGCCGTCTTTTATTGCGAACAGGATCAAGTAATTCTTTTCAGGCCTTTTGCTGTCATGGAAACTGGTGGAAGCCACCTGCACCGTTTTTGCTTTCTGGGTGCCTGAGTACAGACAGCAGGGCTCTTGGGACACATAGCCTCATGTTTTTACAAGAGGTTCCTTTACCTGAAGGCAGGTAAGCCATTGACATGGGGTCATAGAGCTGTTATTGTTTCCTTTGCTTAGGCTTTTATCCAGGGTGTGTTGACCATGTACCAAACACACAGCTTTACAATTTGCAAATTACTTGCAAATACCGGACATGTTTGCTACAAAATTTATTTGAAATAATTTGTTCAATGGTTTATCACATGATTGAAGATGCTGAGGTTTTCTTTGGGAGTGACAAGATTGGACAGGATTAAAAACGAGCATATTAGGGGGACAGCACAGGCAGGATGGTTTGGAGACAAAGTGAGAGAGGCGAGACTGAGATGGTTTGGACACGTGCAGAGGAGGAATACAGAGTATATAGGGAAAAGAATGTTGAGGATGGAGCTGCCAGACAGGAGGAGAAGAGGAAGGCCAAAGAGGAGGTTCATGGATGTAGTGATTGAGGATATGAGAGAGGTTGGGGTGACAGAGGAAGCTGCAGAGAACAGGTTAGCATGGAGATGATGATCTGCTGTGGCGACCCCTAGGGGGAGCAGCCAAAAGAGGACGAAGAAGAGTTTTATCACATGATTTAGCAGAGCTATGAGCCATTATTTTGAAAGCACAAGCCTATGCCAACCTGTAGTTAACCATTTGGCATATTTGATTTTACAACATTCTACCCACAGTGCTTTGTACATATCCAGCATTGACATCCTTTTTCCAATTGCAGTTTAAATAGCCACTTCTGTATGCTTCACCTGTGCCCAACAATATTGCATTGTGAGCACCAGATCTGAAATGGCTGTAGCACTTTAATAGGTACGTGTGCTGTATGCCAGCCAAGGTTTGTGCTTTTGTAATGATACCCAGTGTACTGTACACCATTGCTGACTGTGGTATTTTGTGATGTGCCATAACCACGTTCCTTGTCTGTCTGGCAGGAATCATAAGCAACTGAAATGTAGATGGTGTACTGCGGTGCCATGTATAATTTTTAAGAACTGCTTTGTATCTGTGTGTATTTGTTAGTCTTATTCAAGTATTGAGTTCCATTTGGCCCCATTTTGTGTTGAAACAAATCTGGAGAGAGATCAGGAACACTGGTCTCCACCCAGAGTGTGTGCACCATGAACAAATGAACTTCTCAGCCACAGTGCATGTCTGACCTGAAATCAGATGCGTATGGGTTTCCTGATGGAAACTCTCCTTTTCCTGTTGTTAGAATGTTCTGCCTAGAAAAAAACAACTCATTTAGTATGTATACCGTGAAAAACTACTGCAACTGCAAATTAAATTTTACAGATGTATATACATCTATGAGTATACGGCATTTGAACAAGGAATATGTTGTAATTTCTATTTAATATGTAAATGTTCTTAGAACAGAAGTGTCCTGCATTACTATAAGTCTGTCAGGGCAAGAGTGTTTACCTTGATTCAGATTGCGAAAACGTACTAGCGAGCTGTGCGGGAACGCTGTAAAATGGTTGTGTGGATACAATGTTTTTATGTAGGCCTTTGCTGTGCATCCAGAGGGAAAGACGGAGAGCGATCTGGGAGGGGGTTTTGTTGCCCGGCCGCTCCAGTCCGGGCGGGCTCCGTGTGCTGTGTGTGGTCCCCTGTCAGCCTCCCTCTCACTCTGTATTCGGCAGTCACGTTACAAAACTGCTTAAGGTCGCACGCTGAAATTAAACACACATTTAAGGTAGTCCACGAAAATTAGGCCATGCGCAAATAGTACGGCAAAACATCTTTGTGTCCTTCTGAAACACGTGAAACCGATACGTATCTATCACTTCTTAAAGTAACCCATGAGGTTCATAACACGTACAAACGCGTGACCCTTTACGAAAACTGCTGCATAATACTCCGTTACATTAGGACAAACCGTTGCATATATATGGATAGATACTGTTTTTCATTTCTAAAAAAGGTTCTGCTTAAGTACAAGGGACAGACCAGATTTTCAGGATGTATGTCCCCAAGGCACCAAATGACATCCATTACTCAAAAAATAAATAAATTGCACAAGCAAAATGAAAAAATGCTATCAATAATTTAATATGCTGTTATCGCTGTTGCAGGAAAGAACACATATGAGGTACGAGTTACTGTAATTAACTGAATACATAACTGCGGGAACAATAATTGTCGCCAGAAATGTTAACTAGTTTTTTAGCGGAAATGTGCCTGTAATTGGACTGTTTCCAGGCAACGTCCATGTTTCCCGACTGATTGCGTGCATTTCAACCAATGGTCAATTTGTGTAATCGCGTTTTATATTAGAAAACGTATACATATATTTTTATATACAGTCAGTAAAACCCTATGCAATACATGTAATATATTTAGTAATTATAAAAATGAGAGATCATCTGGATGTGTTAATCCTTTCAAGCACATTAAGAATATGTTAAAAGCATTTATATAAAAGAAAAAACAAAAAATTGCCCACAGTACACACTCTACCTACTATACCTACTGTAGATTTCTGAAATATCCGATTTTTCCATTCATTATAGATGTCATTTACCCTATTGATGACAAGTTTGAATTTCTGAAAAAGTAACTTCGCAATGATTCTTTTATTAATTATTTGTGTAAATAAAGTGCTCAAGGGACAACTGATTTAGCTGGTGTAAGAATGAACTGGCCCATAGCTGTCAGAGGCAGGGATTACGCTGTGTGTATGCGATTTGCAATAACAACAGACGATTAGCGGTATCTCACATTTAAAACAGCAGCTGAGCTGAAATATTGAAGTACCCCAACAAAGAAATGTAAACACTCGGGTGTTAAATGTTAGTGATAATTACTGTGGACTGAGTGAATGTTTTGATACTCCTGTATTGCACATTCCTACCCCAAGTAGGGGGATGGGAACAACTTTTTTAAATTTAAGGCTCTCCCAGCTATGGTGCATTCCAGGGGAAAGACAGATAAAAAAGCAGGCACAGTCGAAAGGGTGGAAACAGGGGTATGGAGCCCAGTGCTCTGTTCGGATAAAATGATGCTGTAATTCTGAAAAGTTCGTCTCTCTGGAGAGTAAATTGCCGTGTCTGACATTTTGTAAACCAAATGGGAAAAGGGAAAACGCAACGGGGGACGGGGCTACAGAGTCGGGATCATATTACAAGGTTCCGAAGTTTCATGTGAAGTTTTTTTTCCTCCTAAAAAGTGGGGGGATGGTGAAAGACTAGGTCAGCAGGCAGCTTAAATCTGTGCAAGAACATCGGAGTCACTTTTGAGATGAACTGATTCGCACACTTTTTTCTTTCAATGGAGGATGTAGGATTAAAATATGTGATTTGGATTGCCAAACGGATAAGTGAAAATGCAGTGCTTATGACTTCAATGAAAACTATAAAAATCTTCAAGTAAAAATATGCAATATTCGGTGGCGACTACACGACTGTACGGATAATATTTTGTTTTTATTTAGGTGATCGACAAGCCATAAAGAAAAGGGAAAGGTTGTGAATAACGCGGATACAGAGTTGTCCCGCACCAGTCTCCAAGATGTCTTCCCAGAGCTGCTCCTTTGTTGAAAGATTTGGGGTGATATGGATGTGGGCTGCCTGCGTTTTGGTCACTCATTCGGTGACGGCCCAGAAAAATGAAACTGTTTTCAACGACCAGTGCAAGAGAAGCTCAACGTGTGAAGTCTTAAAATACAACACATGTCTCGGGTCGCCGTTACCGTACACACACACCTCTTTGATCCTGGCCGAGGACTCGACAACACAAGAAGAGGTTTTGGAAAAGTTGGCCATGTGGTCCGGTACGACGTAATGTCTAAAATTCCCTACTTTCTTCGTGCCATGGAAGTTTTAATTAATATTTACCCTTAAACGCGACAAGTTTCGAAGTATGTGAAGCGATTTTTTGTTTTTTTGTAACAGGTGGCAGCAGAACAGGAGCATCACCATGCCGTTTCTTACAGGGGTAGTTGGTACTTTGTAACTGTAGTATGCTTTGGCGGCTGTGTTCACAGTACTGCGCTGGTTCTACACATATTTAATGTGTTTACCTGACCGGTAAAAAAAAAAAAAATTAATGTGTTTACAGTACTGTGCTGGTTCTACACACGTTTAATGTGTTTACAGTACTGTGCTGGTTCTACACAAATTTAATGTGTTTACAGTACTGCGTTGGTTCTACACAAACTTGATGTGTTTACACTACTGCTTCTACACATGTGTGTTCACAGTACTGCGCTGGTTCTAGACATACTTAATATGTTCACAGTACAGTACTGTGCTGGTTCTAGACATACTTAATATATTCACAGTACTGCACTGGTTTTACAATTACACAGTACAGTACTGTGGTGCTTCTATGAATGTTTTTCCATGAACAAGAACACGGTACAGTTCTGCCTTACATTGTTGTTATTCGGCCTTTGGTATTGACATGTATTGACATGTATTGTCATTGATACTCACAAAGTTCTTTTTTTGTAACCAGAATCAGCACTATGTATTCTTATTAATTTTTGGGAGGTGTCAGTAATATTTTGCTGAGTTTGCTATGAAGCTGTTATTTCAAAAAATCAACTTGTAGGATACATACAAAACATTGAATAAACGCTTCATGGTCTTCAATTAGGTGAAAATATGTGATTATACAGGCGTGGCGGTTAGCACTGTCGCTGCGCACCTCCAGGCCTGGGGTTCGATTCCCGCCTTGGGTCTGTGTGCGTGGAGTTTGCATGTTCTCCCTG
>JABJVR010000052.1:11893202-11916761 GCA_025773905.1 Chitala chitala
GAACATGCAAACTCCACGCACACAGACCCAAGGCGGGAATTGAACCCCAGGCCTGGAGGTACGCGGCGACAGTGCTATGTCTAAAAACATGTTTGTGTTTAATTATTACAATTTGAATGCAATTAATGACTGCTGGTTTGAATTAAATACCATGCTTTATTATCCAAAAATTTCCTGTAATGTGTGGTTTATTTTTTGTTACTGACCTTAAGGCACAAGAGTCTCACTTTCAACCTTCTTCTTTCTAACTATTATTTTCTGTCAATAAATTAAGACAACTCTGTGCAGACAGATGCAAATTATTGGAAAGAATGTAGAGAAGCAACCATGTCATTGATATTTAATTAACATAGTGGTCCAATTAAAATTAATGAATTGGTTGGACCTGCTGGATGATTGAGAAAGTTTTGCAACACATTGTAGCTGTCTTTAAACTCGTCTACATTTTAATACAAAAGAGCATAAGTGGAACAACTGACCAGGAGATTCAACAAGACCCAAATAAACACTCAGCATTAACACTGCCATCTTTGTTGTGTATGTTAATGAACAGACCTTGAATACAGATGTTTATTACGGTAAGCACAATGATAGTTTGCTACAACCCCAATGTGCTTAAGTCTTGGTACCTGTTAAACTGCAAAATTAAAATATAAGATTCCTTTAAACATGAGAGAAATATGCAAAGGATTCACACCCACAGGCCTAGCACGTGAACCTTAACAGTCACATGCCCACGGTTAGTGCGACACATCTGTACAGCCAAAGACTGCTGCTTCCAAAATGTTTTACAATTAATACGGTAGGTTACTTAATTTGTATAATTTCAATAACTGTAAAAATCGCGAAAAACCTTCGAGGTCAGACCAGCGAGGACAAGTAAGCTGAACTGGCTAAGGAGCGCGTTGGCTCGTTTGTAAATGCACATCAACACTGCGTCATTGCTACATCGGGTCCTGTTGCAACGCGCTGAACAACTTCAACTAAGACAGATTAACATCGTGTGGTTTATTGTAGTGATTTTGAAATGTTACAAAAGCAATATGGAGAAAAGTAACAAAACGCGTTTAATGAACACCTCTGTTGTATTTGTTTTTCAGTCTTTGTAATGTGATACTGTGGTGAAGGCGAATTTTTGAGACACGTCGTATATAAATAAGGTGAGTTCAGTGACATGAAATCTGTAATGCGCGTCCGCCCTGTTAATATGTTTAAGGAAATTTATTACTTGTTGACTTTGAGATATGATTAAACCAGAGACATGAAATGCATCAATAAATTTAGTGTTCCGTCACTCAACTGTTTCTCCAAATATGCAGATGATTGCATGGACATTTTACATGACTCTGCATATAATAGTCACAGATTTTCATTGCCGGACGATGGCACTGTTGCACCAGAAATCAGTTTTAATCACGTTCCTTTGTTTTCTCCTATTGTCTTTTTTTCTTGTGAAAAACAACAACTGTCTAGAGATAACTAAATTTAAGTTGCAATCATTTAAAATAAAGGTAAATGATTTTCAAGTTTAGAGAAACGTGTATTGCTTCTTTTTCTGCATGATTATTATACAAACAAATTTCGTATAAATATATTATTTATTTATACGAAATTTATATATTGTATATTTTTTACCTTCAAAAGATGACAAACACGTTCCTTTTAAAAAATGTTCCTTTTAAAACTTTTAAATGCCCAGTTATATGCACATCCATGTTGCTGTGAAAAGGTAGTAGTCTTCTCGGCTCCAGAAAATAAAAATTAAAAATAAACAGTAAGGTATGGAATTAGGTGGAAAGTCATTTACTCTAACCGTACAGATATAATATAATGATACACAGAAATGATGGAAAGTAAAGGGCATGACAGAATGTAAATATTTGACAACAGAAGTGAAGCAGCTGGTATCTTTATTTAGTCTGTTAATCTGAGACAAGGAAACTCGCAACTCTGAAGAACAAAACATAAATTCATACATACACATATACAAACATATATAACACAGTATACATTGAAATTATTATGGTACAAAAGTCAAAACCCTGCTACATTCCAAAAACAATGCTTTTTGTATTGAGGAAAGTTGTTTCCCATGTCCTGCATCATTACACGTATGTTGTGTGTGTTCGTGTCCTCAGCAGTGCCAGCACACGTTGTGTTAAAAACAACTGCGTAGTGCGTAAAAAGAAGCCACAGGCCTCACTATGTTCCCCGATCTGAAACCACGATAAACCATGTCTCTAATGCCATTTTCATGATTTCACAGTTAAGATCAGAAATACATGCAAATTAGACCCAAGATAACCACTGTTTAATTGCATAACCGAATCAATAATTTTTCTAACCGAAACACAATACTTCTTCAACAAATTGTGCATGCACTACTGAAGCAGCACACTTCAAAACGTTACATATTAAAATGTGTTAAAGAAATGAAAATGCCAGCATGTTGATTTCAGTTATCTTATTATTGTCTGTATGCTGTACTATTTTTCTCCAGTTTCATGACAGTACTTATTTTTTTTGCTTCAGACATGTATTTATTCAAGTACGTTGTCTACATTTTGATTTTGTGTGGAAACCTAGGCATAAAACCTAAATGTAATTTGTCTTATGTGGCACTATTATTTAAACATCACGTTAAAAGTTCTTTAATCCCATACAGTAACACACCTGGGAGAAACTGTCTTCACTGCAGTTCCTCAGGGAATAGGAACTCAGACTGAACAATGACACAGTGCTGTTTTCCACAAACACGTGGAAAGTTTTACACTGTTTCCTTTTAGAAGTGTTAATGAGTACCAGCAGCAAGATGCAAAGGAATGTGAAAGATAATGATAAAAATAGCCTTGCATGCGGATTTACTCATTTACTTCATTTTTGTACTAGTGGACTATGCAAGCGTTTTTTTTTTTCTTATCCGTCAGAAAGATCTCTCACTACTGGGTATTCATCCCTTATCATCCTGGCAGATATTTTGTAAATTTTTATTTACAATAATAATATATAAAATACAGCAATGAAGAAACTATAAAATACAGTAAAACAGAAATAATACAATTCAGTACAAGAATTACCAATACAAAATACAAGACAATACAACAGAATTGACACAATCCATAGTTTACAGTCCTTCCTTCACTAAGACTATGCAAGGGTGTATGCAAACCCCTCAGCACCGAGCATTTCCACCACCAGTGGATATCTTGATGATAATCTATTGTTTGATAAGGCAAATTAAAAATGACAAGGATCAGAATGGTGAAGACTCAAGATTTTGGTGACAAAGGTTGTTGACAGGGCAGATAAAGAGAATAAATTTATCGGGCTTCGAGTTTAGAGGAGTTATTCATGTTTCGTTCTACACTGCAGTTAGCTTTCCATTTGTCTTTAAAACAATATAGTTTTGTAAGTTTAAATCTTACCGGTAGCTTCTGGCAGTACAGTGAACATGGGAGGGAAAAGAGACACAACCAGAACAGAAAAGTGTCCTCTGGCAGGGAAGGAGCAAAGCCTGGCAGAGGCCTCATAGGCGATCATAAACCACACACATGTTTTTGTGGTGCAACACAGGCCAAAACTCTGATGTCAGCTCCAAGGTATCTGACATCTTGCTTAAGCATGATTTTGACCCCTGCAGAACAGCGTTATGGTTTAGATTTTGGGGTTCCTAGGTTCACCTTACCTTTTGTGCCTAAAATTAACACATAAACATTATTTCTGCCTGGAGTTCAACAATTGCATAAAAACAAGGAACTATTAAATTTTCTGAGCAGGTTTTGGTTCCTGGTGCAGTAAATGAAGTATCAAAATGAATACTTTATGAGACGAGGTTGGGCCTTGGAGCCACGGCATTTGTGATGTATTATGTCAAAGATATCGTCTTGGTTGTCATTTTGATTATTAGGTTATTTCTTTTCTTTTTCCTAATCTCCACACAATTTTAGAAAGTCATTTTTTGAGACAAGATTTTCAGTTGGAACACAATGGTTAAGACAAGATGTCTGGTAAAGAAAAAATGTTTTATTTTGGCTTTAAATAAATATTTCAGCCCAGCAAACAGGAAATTCAAGTGAACTATTAAAACCTAAAAATGTAATATGTAATTACTTTTGTTGACAAAGAATTGGAGGCTCTACTTCCAACAGTTATCTTAGTTTTAAAACACAAATTATTCAAATTTCTGTAAAGCTACGTTTAAACTGCTCACTTAACATTGTGTCCATACACATGTAAATAAAAATAGTAACGACACCACTTAGAAGTGTTTTATTTAAAAATAAACAATAAAACCGCACTTTTCAAGAGTCCTCTTGGACCTATTTTTCATTAAATTGTTGTTTTAATATAAATATGCAATAAAGCATTTACGTTTAATAAACGAAATCTGTATCACACATGAACCTTTCAGATCTTCCTATCTAACCTCTCCCCAAAGGGACACACTAAATCGTATTAATTTTTTGCCGCACCTTATTTATTGCTTGCTCTGTTGGGTATTTTGGATAACACATTATTCATCATATACTTTAGTCAC
This sequence comes from Chitala chitala, assembly GCA_025773905.1. Lineage (NCBI taxonomy): Eukaryota > Metazoa > Chordata > Actinopteri > Osteoglossiformes > Notopteridae > Chitala > Chitala chitala. Next base: position 11,897,740 of record JABJVR010000052.1, read on the forward strand.
CGCTACAGGAGATGCATTTCTCAGTAACGGTAATCAAGAACTTTCACTGCAGTTCTCTACTTCTGTTAAAACTACAACTCAAGTATGTGACGCATTTTGATGTGTAGCATATGCACGTCTGTTTAAAATAGCTGTCGCAGGGGTATTACGTCACAGGCGGAGGGATAGAAGCTTTAGGACAGAGAGCAAGAGAGGCAGGGGATACCAAGGTAGCGAGAAATAGCTGCGGAGAGAAAGTGTGATTGCGTTAAACATTTTTTAACCGTTTGCAGATTGCCGAGGCAAATGAAAAACAAGAAATAGAACAATATTCCACAGTTCAAGCAAGTGAGACAGGAGATTATCGCGTTGTTATTCAACAGAGGAATATAAAAATGTCGTCTCCAAGTCCGGGTAAACGGCGAATGGATACCGACGTGGTGAAACTGTATCCTTTTCAGAAACATAAACAACAGAAAGAATAAAAGACCATTTCGTCGTGTAATAGAAAATGTAATGACAGTTGTTTTAGTATAACACGACTGACATCTGAGTGTTCGTTCCCCTTTTCCTGACCTATGTGCTTTATGAGCAATAACCACGTAAAGGTGATATTAGGATTTTTATAGCAACAAAAGTAAAAACTGTGTTTTTATGGTCGTTTGGGGATTGTTTTAGGGTTCTGGTATGGTTGTTACTGCCATCTGTATGATCATCCTCGTCAGTTTAAGCATCGGGATATAATCATCACAGCTTTGGCATATTGCTTTTGTCATCTGTTTGCTGGGTAGGAAATTACAGGTATTGTTGCAACATTACTTGATAGCCAGTTAGCCAGCTATCCATGAAAGCTTTGGCTTATCAAAACACCCATTTCAAAACCGCTTTGCATGTTATTGCACTGTGTGCTGTGCTCAACAATCAATTCTGTTCCTTCCTAGCAATGATTTTTAATCTGTGTCTTGATACAAAGAAAATGTAGCTAGCTTGTGGCGGTTAATGGTGGAAAAATTAAATATATAAATAGCTACAAATGGAAACTGATGCATTAGAGCAATTACACCGATTAGAGTATAATTAGCTAAATCGTGCAAGATAAAATTGTCCTCTTTCTAGTTGGCTGTGTGAGTGGTGCTACTCGACTGAAATATCTAAACACTTGTTTATTATTACAGGTATGTCGTTCAGCTGTTGACATCTTTTTTTTGTTTGTTTGTTTACATTCGGAAAGAATCCCTTGATGACATCCAAATTTTTACAGGTTTCGCCGTTTTCTAAAACAAAAATACCTTTCGTTGGTATGCTTTTGTTACTAGCTTAACCTGGTTCAGTTTTTGTACCTGAACAGGGCTTGACACAACCCAATTTTAACGCGGAGAGTAATCAGGAACTCTCTGTAGTATGTCAATTACTAATATCTAATGTGTCAACTTGCTGCCAACTTTTTTTAAAACACTTAAGTTGTTTTGAGTGTGGGTGTTTTTCACCCTCATTCAGCGACCACCCATTCTTCCTTTAAATTGCTGCAATATTTATCTTGTTCAACATGACTATGGAGGAGCCTTCAGTGGTTACTTAAAAATTATCTAACCTTTTGGCACTAGCTGTATGTTACAAATTTTAATCAGTAAAATAGTATAAGTATTACTTTGTAGACGACATTTCATATTAGACACATTTCTCATAATTCAAGTTTTAAAAACAATGTCAGTGATACATTTAACATCGGTTGATTCTGAGGAAATCTTTAACATTTCCGATGATTGGCAACCATGTTTTTAGGAGCTAAAGACCCATTGAGCATTTTTGTACTAAAAGTGGCTTTGTAGTGTACCGTAATCTAAAGATGTACATGTGACGCGGATCAGTAGCTACAGCTCAGCGATGTCTTTTGCTGTCACTTTTTTCCGTTTTTTTCCGTTCTTTGAAGCCAGTGAAATATGTTGTAATGACTATGGCCGAAGCGGTAATGATCTGAAGAAATGCAGCGGGGATAAAAATAACTCCAGCACACAAAGCAGCTTGGTGTTTCCCAAGGATTTATTCACAATCCGATTTTGCACGAATGTATAATGAGTTACAAACTTAAGACATAGTTTACCCAAAGTTCTCTAAGTGTTTGCGACGTTTAAAGATGGTGAGGGCAAGTTGTTTTGTTTTTGTCCTTTTGCAGTCTGAACTAGCGAACTGATTGGCTTGTCTGTTACTACCCGGAAACTAGCGGAGGGCGGGGCTTAAAGAACAGCTGATAGAGAGTGACACCAACGCTTGTCGGTACAGGAAGCCGTGGAGATCCCATCTGCTTAATTTAATCGCTTTCAGATAATTTTGAGTTGGGAGCAATTAAGTATATGCTGTTTATTTTAATAGAGAAAACGTATGTGGTTTTGTAAGATGTAATGTACCAAGGAAATATATTGCAGCACAACTTGTTTTCAGTGTTGTTTTGATTTAAATCAATAATGAATGAATTACCTACTTTGAAATGGTAAACACAGAACAGTGTGGATTTCAGTTCTTGAACATAAACTACCACTTATTGAGCATAGCTAATGTTTTAGTTGATTTCTGGATCTACACCTGCTGTTCGCACTATTGTGATCAGTGGCATGAGCAAAAAAGTTTGCCAGGCACATGCAGAAGCGACCGATTTCTCTAATTCAGATTGGCTGGAGTCATCTGTTCAAGTAACACGCAGAAACAAACGTGAGAATGAATCAAGCATTTTCCCAAATCATGTAATTGCATGCAATTTTTGGTACTGCAGCATGTAGTGCTGAATTGCACAGCACTGATCACCTTGATCGGGTCTTGTGCCCTGCCCTGCCCGCCAGTCATACCAGGATAATGCCACACATCATTCCTCTGGCTGTGGTGGCAGATAAAAACTGAGCATAGTGAGGATAAAACATGTACTACTATGAGCACGTATACGTGTAATCGGTGTCAGGATAGTTCCAAACACAGCCGGAGCAGGTTAAAATCCTCTGTAAATCTGAGCCACTCCGAACAAGGTGCAGAATGCTGTTGGTTATTCCAGGGGTTTGTTGTATGGTGTTCATGCTGCTGGCATGGATGGACTCGCCAGCAGGCCCGGTGGTGCTGCTTGCATCTGGCGTCACTCCTGTGAAGGCAGCATGCGCATTTCTCTTTATGCATCATTACCCACAGAAGCTACAGCAACACCTGCTTCTCTCACTTGTTGTGTTCGTTTGAATATATTACCCAAAGTTCCCCTAACTACACACAAGAAACCGAGAGAACGGTCCACTCACAGTGCCCTGATATGGAAATAAAGTTTTGGATAAGAGATGAGGACTGGCTGTACAGAGCTCTCCACGCTGGTCTGTAAATCCCTCATGAAACCAGCGGAGCTTTTCACAGCGAGACGGTTCTTTATTAACCACAAATTCCAGTCTGCAAAGCTAAGGGTTAAAAGAATAATGATAAAAGTAATAGGCTTTATTTACATTTGTCTCTCGCTCACATTTGCATGGCTGTGTGTGGGAGTACCACTGGGGAGATTACACAGCGCTGGCTATATTTATATTATGCTGTCTGATCCCTGTCATTCAAACCTGGTTGTTTTCAGTGTCTAAACTTGAATTTTACATAAAATAAGTGGGTTGTAAATACTGCAGTTTAAATACAGGCTGTACAGAGCCATCTATTTAGACACTGACTTCATTTTTTAAGTTATTGTAAGTTTGTGTGACTTCATGCAGAAATGATTGGCTGTTTTTAATGGCTCATGTTAGTTTTGTATTAGTTTTTATATATTTTTTTTAACCCTTGTGCCCAGACAGGATTCATTGTTCCGTTCTGTTCCGTTGTGCTATTTGAATGCTCTGATGCATGCAAAATTTCACTGAAGGTGACAGTTTAACTGCGGTCATGTGTGTGGATTATGTTTACATGCACTCTGAGGGATTTTTTTAAATTGTAGGACAGAATGCCAGGGCATAGAAATAAGAGGGAGGATGTTTGTGTTCTCATGCCCAAAATAATGTTTTGGTATAAATGTGTATCACGTAGTACAGTTGTGTCCTTTCCAATATCAAACTCTCTCCTTTGTCCTTGACAGAATGAGTACATATTTTGCCCATTTTTTCTGCCCAGCAACCACTCTAGACTGATAATCTGGCCAATAATGAAGGCAAATATTTAAACCACATAACAAATAATGTCCCCTTTTAAATATTTCCCAAAATAAATAGGAGGGTGGAAACCTTTTCAGATCGTAAATTTTCCCAGAAGCACATGTTTAACACAGTGCACTGTTTAGGTTAACAATGTGTAGGTTTTGCAGGGGAGAGCTGTTGGTAAATTGGATTTCAGGTGTTGTTCAGGTAGGGATTTGGACGCGGAGCTGCATTCGTACTGTAGACTGTGTGTGTGCTGTAGGTCTAGTTCAGCCTGAGGTGTTAAACCACAACATGCAAAGACTCAAGCTTTGATGAAATTTAAAGGCTGTGGAGGCTTCTTGGAAGATGCTGGTTAGTACTGCTGTTCGTCACATCTGAGGAGAAAGGTGCAAGTCCATGTTTTTTTTTTTTTTTTTGGGTTAATAATTGCAATATGAGGCCCTTTCCAGTGTAGTTAATTTGTTTTGTGTAAACATAGACACATGTTTACACAAAACAAATGAAGCTATGCCTTAAACAGTGTAGCAAGTGAAATTTGATCATAAAATATACATGTACAAATGTTTAGTTGTTGACTTTTTTTATAGTGTGAAATTTTCAAAATTCCAAAGCAGATAATTGTTTACTGTGAAGTTAGACTAGTTACAGCAGCCTAATTTGACACAGGAATGTCATTTTCCTACGTAGTGTGCAGTGATAATGATTTTTCAGGGTGTGTTTCCTTTTGTTGTGTTGCAGTAGTGTTGCTGGTGAATCGGGGAGCAGGCTGCCTTTTCACCTGAGCGCTGTTAAGTGTGTGCAAATGAGTTCCCTGAAGCGTGTCTCTCAGCAGGTCTCATGGGAAGGTGCAGCAGAAGAATAGGTTGCACTATTTTAAGGTGCCTTTTTGCTTGGGGGGGGGGAATCAGACATAATTTTTTTTTTGTAAAATCCATTGCAGTGATTGCTGTGTGTTGGTTCAGAAAAAACTGTGGGTGAGAATCCCCTGTCCTGTTATTCCGACATGGCTCAGTTTGACCGCTGGCTTGACTTCTTCACCTCATGCGTGGACTGAGCCTGTTGGCCCAGAGTATCGCTGGGTTCTCAGAGCTGAGGTACCTGGGCAAGGTCACTACAATGAGGAGTAGATGGGGGTTGAAAGACTCCCAGAAGGCCTGCTTTATTTTATACAGAGTAACAATTCAAACTGCTTTATGCTTTGTCTTTTTAGGTATGTGTAGACCATCCAAAGTACAAACTTTTTTAGCTATAGTGTCTGGATGGACTGAGATTCTCTTTTTCAACATTAATTGGAAAAGTTCAAATGTTTTTGTATGAAGGAGCTGGGAGGTGTTTTAGGATGTTGGGTGTCTTTTGTGTCTGTCCTGCCCCTGACATGGGTTTGTACATCAGTTATCAGCGCAGTACAGCATTTTCTGTCCTACCTGAGCCAGTCTTTCTGAACGTGCATTTCTGTTGCACATGACTGTTTCCCTTAGTCACCTGTGACGTAGTTGCGAATGAGTCGAGAGCATGGTGTGGTTGGGAGGTCCCAAAGATTTGCCTTGCACAAGGAAAAAGGTGTTGACTTGGTGCCGGCCAGCACCGGTGCTCCGGTCAGCTTATTGCCAAAACACAGGTGGAGTAACTTTTAATAAGTTTGAATACACTTTAGTGTTTGGCTACCTATTAGGTGTGCTTAATGAACAGAAAAAAAAAATCTCTTTTAGATCCTCTTTTCAGGTTTTGCCCAGATGAAGAACTACTGAAAGTCCACATCTTCATAAAAGGTCCCAGCTGGCCAAGTTTGACCGAAAGCTCTGCGCCAGTGATTGGTGTGTAAGTGCATGCTTGGACTCGTTTCCCTGGCCTTGCACTTGTCATGTTGATAGTCATTGCGTTTTTGTGTTTCTGGTTTGTGCTGAGGAAACTGCTGGCTCTGGTTACTGGTGACCAGTCGGTCAACCTTTGCATGCTAATGCAGCGTACAACACCTGCTGTATGAAGATAGTCTGGAAAGAAGTAATGGTTAAACTGGTTTTGTCACTCAAAGGTAACAGGTTTATATCCAAGGAGAGATTGTGAAGTGGGGAAGTAGTAGTTTAGTAAAACTAAGCTGTTGCTGTAGATAACAGTATCTGTCTGGATAATATGCAGTTACAGTAGGGTGATTGAGATGTGGGCATTTAGAGGTGGCTTCTTTGAGTTTTGGAGAGCCTAAAAGAGTAAGTCAGGCATGGGTAATATAAGTAATGTAGACTAGTTGCTGTGAAAACAGGAAACCGTGTCTACTTTGGTCATAATCCTGAGGTCAGCTGTCTGTTGATATTCAAAGTAGGCGGAGCTTCAGTGGAGTGTCGCGCCTCTGCTGCTGTCCCCCCCGTGGCTCGTTTGCAGAAAGACTAATCAGGTTGCATTTCGAGTGTTGTCAAGGGGACAGAACAATCAGCTGGCTGTATAACAAGATCTCTTAATGAATGGTGTCTGTTGAGTGATGTTGGATCTGAATTGAGAGGGCTGCCTCACAATGCTCAGTTAAAAAAGAATGGTTCTGCCCTTTGAATAAAGCTCTCAAAAATCCCATCCAAGCACTAAGGGTATAGCTGTCACAAAAGGCAGTTTGGTCATTTAATGTCTTGTGGGATGAGGTGACTGTGTTAGATCTTCAAAGTTAAAGAGGGGTGAAAAAAGAAGAAATCAGGTACACTAGTGTACACATGCTTCTGCTGGTGGCCAGTTCTGTTACAGCAAAAAGGGAATTATTGCAGATAACGTATCCAGTCAAAAATGAGGTCAGTTGACTGTGTGGCACACCAGAAGGAGAGGTGCCATGGTCTGTTTCAGGATCTGTAAGGTCAAGGTGTAACAGGGACCAGTAATGAATAACAGCACAGAGTTTGTGTGACTGACAATGATGGTTGGCTCATTTGGAACCATGGAGTAATAGTGTGCTTTCTGACACCCACCTGGGTGTTACTGTGCTTTTGTATTTTTAGACATAAGCACGTTCCAGTCCCAGATGTAATGGCTTCTAATAAAGGTGCTTAGCCTAAAATGTAAGTTGAAATGTGCTTGTTGCTTTGGTTGAAAATTTCTGCTAAGCAGATAAATGCAATAAAATAAAGATTTTAAGGCTCCTTCTAGCACTTTGTGCCAAGACATTTTCTGATGCCAATCCTTGGCATGATATTTGGAGGTGGGGTTTTGGCAGGGGGGATTATTTCTTTAAGACAGGCCGCTCTGTGTCCCCCAGTGTGCTCCAGGCAAAAGTTAAGGGATATGTGGGGAATTGGCTGTGCTGGCATGTGTGCACCGTCTGTCTTTGTGTCCCTTCTTCTCTCGCGCTGTGTCATATAACGCACACGCGTATGCGTTGTCACTCACTCGCGCTCTGGGGCTGTATGTAGATATGTATATAAGACTGATGGTGAAGGCCTTGTGTATATCAGAGTGAGCTGTTCAGCCAGGCGAAGATGGGGACGTCCAGATAACGTGGGCTGGGCTGGGATCTTCACGCGCACACACACATCGTTCTTCAGACGAGAGGACCACACTCAGCTGCAGTGTAACCATTGGGCACTTAAACACATTCTGGAGTCCAATTTAGTTTAACTTGCTATTTTGAACAGAACTAATTTTGCTATCAGTATTATTAGATACACTGGATCAAAGTTTGTAAGAGCAGCGTTCTGAAAGTACTGAAGGCTTTAAAGAAGCTTTTAAAATTTAAAATGTGCTCAGGGCTTTATGGACCAGTTTGTTTGTGGTGTTTGTGCTGTCACAGGCAAAGATGGTAGGAACTGGCTGTTTTCTTTTCTTAGGTTAGGAGTGGGAGGCATGGAGTGTGTGTGCACGTGTGTGTACCTGTTGTTTCGTTTATCTTTTTAACTTTGTACACACTTCAAAATACTTAAACCTTGCTTGTCCACAAAGTATTCTTTTGTCAGTCTCATACTGGTTGTGTAGATGAAAAGGAAAACCTGTATTTATACATAGTGCCATGACATGTTGGTCATCCCATAGAGTAAAACCATGTGACAGGAGGAGGGGCATTCGTGTGGTTTAACCACAGCAGCAAATCCAACAGGTAAAAGGGGTTAAACCCTTTAAGGCCTTCTTAGAAGGCAAATTGTGTAAGTGTGTGGGTGTATACAGGAGCCAGTCTTGCAGCGTGCTTTGCAGGTCTAGCGCACGCCTTCTTTCATATCCGTCCTTAAGTCATGAAGTTGCTTTTAAATGATCACGTGGTTTGCAGCATCTTTAAAGGTGAGGAGAAGGAGAAGGGGCTGATACATGAGGTCTGCTGTTGTGTACGCAGAGCGATTGCTGTACCTGGAGGGCACTTTGCCCACCGTGCCACAGCAAGCTGTGATTCCAGTCCCCCTGTGGTACGTTCCCTGACTCCACCTCCCACGCTGAAGCTTGTGGTGATCCTGTGCCCTGTTCTTTGCCCACTGTTCTTGCAGAACCTGGCAGTCCACTGTCAGCACTTACCTGGTGAAGCATCAGTGTGCTTGTGCTGGGACGGCAGCGGGCTGAACTGAGGTCCCCTTCGATCCTGTCCCACAGCAATGGTGTCTATAGTTTTGCCTGACTGGAAAGCCATGCTTTTAGCTTTAGCTGTGTTCCAGCTGTGCTGCTGTACTGAACATGCTTGGTTTTGTGGATTTCCTCTGTCTCTCCCCAAAAAAGATTTTAATGTTCACTTTCTGCTCAGCTTTACTGATGAGTTCCCAGTTGCCATGTCTCCCATGTCTCTGAAAATAATGGTGGTAAAGATGCCATCTTGGCACAATATGCTTATGAGCATGCATGTAGCATTTGTGGATTTTACCTTATGAGATGACTTTCAGCTAATGGTCTCTGTTTGTTTATTCGCTCTCTGTGTCAGAGCAGCAGACCTCTGAGCTGCGCTGGGAGACATGACATTTACGGGCAAAGATGCTGAAAAGTCAGCCAGGCGACCAGTGGTTTTGGTGGTTTGTGTCGTGCTCTGAGGGTTGGCCTCGACGTGTTCAAGGCTGAAGTGTTGAGAACGTGAGTGAGGCAGCTTCACTTTGGTGCTGGTGATTGCTCGGGCTTGCCTAACCTTCTGTTCATATTTATACATTGTAGCCATCATATTTCTGTATTCGTCTGAGCCCAGGTCATGTGTTCCTGAATGACCTTCTGTCACAGAGGTGGCTGCTTCAGCAATGTCTTGTTTACATCTGCAGAGAGCAGGCATGCTGTTATTTGCGTGACAGTGTGGTGTTTGTAAAAGCTATCATTTTTAGGAAAGTCGTGGGATTTTGGAGGCTGGAGATTGCTTCCAGTGAGGACTTTGCCAGTCCCCACATAGACCTCCTCTCTCTTTCTCCTTCATCTTACTCCTACCCCAGAAACCTGCTCTTCATAATATGTATGTTTGACAAAGGCTGAGTGCCAAGGTATAACCTCAGCACTTGAGAACTGAAGCAATCTGTCGTGCAGAAACTGAGTAATGGAGAACCTGCGAACAGCCACTGCTGCCAACTTTAATATTACGTTTTGCTTATCAAGAATCATGGAACTGCATTTTTCTTGCTTGCATGTGGTTTGATATGTTAAAAGGTTAAGACACCATTTGGCTTTTCCTTACTTGTCCACCCTCACTAGATATCTCACTCCAGTTAGGTCCTCAGGCCTTTGTCTGATTTGTGTCCTATGGTGCCCTTGAGGAGTCGGAATAATCCTGCATGCAGTCAAGAGCTGGGCAATAGAATTTTCCTTCACTGTTGTATTTGATGTGGAACTGCGTGGCTATTCTGTAGCTTGGAACTCCAGTTCCTGTAGGCAGAGAAATGGTTCTCAGATGTAGACAGCTGCTTCCTCTCTGGAGGGCCTACAGGAAGGGGTGGGGTCTCTTCCATATGGAGCTCATGTCCTTGCTGAGTGATGCACAGACTGAGAAGTCTGAAATTAATCTCCAGCCTTTTTAACTCTTGAAGGTGCTTGTTTTTGCCCTTGTTAAGTTTTTTTGCACCCATTGTTGTCTGCCAACAGACAGTTAGTCCCTCCATGTTTTATTAAGTGAACTCCTGAAGAGCATAAATTTTTATTAAGGACCTGCTCATTTCTACTGGTTTTTGTGATCTCTTTTTTGCAAAAAGTTTTTTGTGTAAAAAGAAAAGAAAAAGCCCTCTCATTCTTTCCTAATGTACTCCCAAGCTGAAAATGTCATTTAGCCTCCATATCACAAGAAGGTAACTGAAATTGGATTATTCTGCAGTGTGAATCCCAAACCAGGGGACCATAGTAGAGTGTTGAGTGGCCCATAACAAACTGTCAGTTATCCAGGCCTGCGGGAGCTGAGCTCTGAATGATCCGTCTCAGCTGGTCCACCGAGGCACTGTTGTGACTTTGCTGTAGTGTTCTGACTCCATGTTGTGCTGCATTTTGCTGTTAACAATGGTGACGGCAATGGTACTGACAGTCTTGACAAGCATGGCGAATGCACGCCTAAGAGCCGCGGATCTGGCTGGTGCTGTCCCAGGACAGGACCGGGGGCGGGGCGTCCTGACGACGGGTGGGGCTGGGGAATTTTGGTCCATGGCTTTGGACATGTAAATAAGATGTGGCTTAATGGTCTTTGAGGGGGCCCAGGTTGACTTGCATTAGCAGAAGTCCTCTTCATATTGGTAGTTAATTGGTTGAGAGCTGGCCTAGATATACACTTGACAGTAACCTTTTTGCCAGGTAGGAGGGAGACACATTTGATATCCACCTATCAAGAGCATTCCTTCATTCATTCATTCAGTTTCAAACTTCTTGTCATGGTCAAGTGTCATGCCTGAAGAATTACACCTTAATGATTCCAAAGTGGCCAGTACGCAACTTTTAAAATTCCTGTTCTTTAGGCAGTTTCAGATTTTTGGGTATCATAAATATAAAATTGCACTGTAAAATGTTCAAAAAGATGCATGTCACCTGCAATTTGAAATCAATTTCCAGTTGAGGATGGTGCCCACAAAGTTGGATAGGGTGTCTAATCTGTTCTTGGGATGGTGCCTACAAAGTCGGTAGGGTGTCTAATCTGTGTTTGGGATGGTGCCTACAGAGTCGGTAGGTTGGCTAATCTGTATTTGGGATGGTGCCTACAGAGTCGGTAGGTTGGCTAATCTTTGTTTGGGATGGTGCCTACAGAGTCGGTAGGTTGGCTAATCTGTGTTTGGGATGGTGCCTACAGAGTCGGTAGGTTGGCTAATCTGTGTTTGGGATGGTGCCTACAGAGTCGGTAGGGTGTCTAATCTGTGTTTGGGATGGTGCCTATAGAGTTGTTAAATTGGCTAATCTGTGTTTGAACTGCACTATGATGAGCAGTTTGCCAGTTGAGATCCTTTGGATTTAAGAAATGAGCTGCTTGGTTAAATTAAACCATACCTAAATACTGTCCAGGCTGGTGTGTGTGTGTGTGTGTGTGTGTGCGCGCGTATGCGTATGCGCGCGCGCGAACATGGTTATGTTCACCTTTATAGTGATGCAGTGCTCTGCCATCGTATCACCTGTAATAGACTGAAAGAACAAACTGTAGCTGTGCTGTAAAATCTGTCTAATCTACTCCAGTTGTTTAAAGATGAAACCCGACTCGCTTTGAATACTTAATGCATTTCACATCCAGTCATAAGGCTTTTAGGAACTGTAACACAGCTCACCTTCCAGGTTGTTTTTACGAGGCAGATAGTGAATGGAGTTGTCAGTAAGGTACATGTTTGCTCAAGCAGGGCAGAACAAGTTTTAACAACTTGCTCAAAATATGGAGTAAGGAAGTGGTTTTATGTGTTGTGCACGATTGTTTGTCATACTTGTGAAGACTGCTGTCATTTACATTGTTTTGACATGGTTTTGAATAAAACTAAACATTTTCAGCTTGTCTTTTATTTGCAGCATTTAATTTTTCTGAAATCTTTATTTTTGCTGAGAATCTGTAATTTATATAAACAAGTACATTTTAGAAAATTGATATTTTAAAGTTTAAAAAAAAAAAAAAACATTGACTTGGTGTTTCACATAACCAGTTGTGGCAGTTTTTAATGGTCAGTTTGTTTTGTGCTTTAGCACATGTAAGTGGAATAGTGTTCTGTGGTCTGACAAGTACACATTTCAGATCTGTTTTGGAAATATTGGCTGTTCTGTGCTCAGGGCGAAAGATGAAAAGGACCACCCTGATTTTTTTGTCAATGTTCAAAATTCAGCACGTGTGATGGTAAGGTGGTGTGTTAGTGGCCATGGAATGGCAAATGCATGTGTGAGGGCACCATTAATGCTGAGGGGTACATACCAATTTCGGAACAAAATATGCCGCCATCCATACATCCCAGTCAGGAATGTCCCTATTTATTCCAGCAAAACGATGCTAAGCCACGTTTTGCCAGGTTATAAAAGCATGGCTTCATAGTAAAGAAGTGCAGGTACATAATTGGCCTCCCTACAGTCCAGACCTGTCCCCCCATTTGCCTCCCTACAGTCCAGACCTGTCCCCCATTGAAAATGTGTGGCGTATTATGAAGCACAACATATGACAGGACTGTTAAACAACTTAAGACATACATGAGACAAGACTGTTAGAACTTTCTGCTTTAAAATTGTCAACAATTGGTTTTTTCTGTTCCTAAATGCTTATTGAGTGTTGTCAAAAGACGTGATAGGCATGTGCACCACTGTTGTATGTCCCAACTCTTTTGAAATGTATTGCAGCCATCAAATTAATAATTTACAAAATGCAATGCAGTTGATCAATTTCAACTTTAAATATGTTGTCTCTGTTGTATTCTATTGAATGTGTCTTAGAACAATTTATAAATCATTGCATTTTGTTTTTAATTTACATTTTGCATAACATCCCAACTTTTGAATAGGGGTTGTGTTTCTGTCAATTAAGTTATTTCGAGATAATTATTGTTTTATTGCCCAGCCCTAGGTGGCTGGTGCCTTTTGCTGAAGGGTTGGGAGTTTCCTTGCACACTCTCACAAATCAAGCTGAGTACGAGGGCACAGCGCCCTGGGATGCCCTGGCACCTTAATGCCCCTTTCCAGTTTGCATTTGCCTGAACTCTGTTCAAATGGAACCTGGTAAGACATCTGCTTTCCTTAATACACCTGCTCAGCATTGAAAGCAAACATGAAGTCACAATCTTAAGTGGACTCAATGAATTTGTAGTGAAGTTTTACGGACCACAAGGAAGTAAGTGACCTTAAAATTCTCTCTCACTTTTGTGTGATGTGTGCAGGTGTACTGTAATTTTTATCACCAATGCAGTGTAACAGAAGGCAAAACAGTAATTCCTACCTCAGCCATAGAGGTTGTTGCTCTAAATTCTGAGACACACAATTTAGTTTTAAACTTTTTTTTTTCCTACCCTCTTCACCCACCTGCTTGAGTTCTCCTTGTTATTTAAATGAGATGTTATAATCTTCTCTTTCATTGGTGGTGGAACACTACTGACATTTGCCTTGGTTGGGGGGCGGCGTGTTGAGAAGACGGGGCTTGGTTGAGGGTGGGGTGGAGAAGCCTTCTTGGAAGGAGGAAATGGTTGTCATTCTTCACTGCACAGCAGTTAAAAATACTGTGCTAATTATAGCTTTAAAAGATGGGGAGCCTTTTCTTGCCTTCATTTCAACAGGCAGATGTCAGTGTAAATGCACTGAACCCACGCAGTTTGAAAGGGAAAAATGAAAATGCACTGAACTTACTGTTGGAAATGTAATGCAAACGCATCCTTCTAATACAGTTTTCCTGGAACAGGTATGGAAGGCCTGGTCTGGTTTACTTGGCAGGGTCTCCATCACTGCTCTGTTTTGTGACTTAATGTCCATTTGCAACTTTTCAGTCTTAGCAGGTTTATGATGTGCACCAATAGAAATAGTCTTGTGTGTGCAAATAAGTGATCCTGTTTAGGATCACAAGTTTGCTTTTAAAGGTGAAAAAAATTCTTAATGACCATCTGATGCTGTTTCTGCTGTATGTTTCCTGCAGTTATACAATGAATTGCCGTCTCTGTTGTTTTCTCATCCAAACCCCCCACTACCACTCCTGTTTGTGTGATGTTTCTTCTTTGTCTCCTCAGCACCATATGAAGGTGGTGTGTGGAAAGTGCGGGTAGATCTACCAGACAAATACCCCTTCAAATCTCCATCTATAGGTACAGCCATGATATGTTGGTCTGTGGTAGTCTCTGTACATTACACAACATTACACAGTCTACATTGATTCATTGATTTGTTCTAAATTAATGTCTGTTCTTCACTCACTTGTACAGAAGATCATTGAGTCTTTTTCTAAGGTTACATGTGCTAAGATGTCAAAGGTACTTAATCGTTAGGGTTGCACAGGTCAAGTACAAATGTCACATTTAATTGGGAAGGAAAATGTCTCTAATTGGAATCAAAACCATAATTGCTGTGGTGTTCGTGGGAGTGTGTCAAAATCTTGATTTAATTCGTCAATTTTCCCGAAATGCTAAGAACAATACTGGCAACCTTGTATTAAACACCTAATTAATATTCATGGTAATTAAGTAGAGTTTAAATGACAAGATGACAACCTGTTTAGCATCTGTAGCCTCCATATCATTAGTTTTTAACCTTTTTAAGTAATCAGTTCTCTAATCTATATATTTTTTTTCTTGCAGGATTCATGAATAAAATTTTTCACCCCAACATTGATGAGGCGTAAGTGGGGCTGTTTTTTCAGTAGCTTGTTTGGAGTGAGATGCCTACTCTGTGCCCCCTCCACGCACCATGCTTCATGCAGAGAGCTGCCGCATGTCTGCCAGACGCTCTGTTTTTATTTACTCAGGACCATGAAGTGCATGCATGCATGAGAATGGGGTAGCCATGGAGTCAGTGGGCTTCTCGCTCTCTCTCTCTCTCTCTCTCTCTCTCTCTCTCTCCCTCTCCCTCTTCACCTACCCCCCCTTCTGTCCATCGTCCAGCTAAGAATGCAAATCCACCGTCTTAACATCATGTAATAGTTTTTCGACATGTCCCTCCTCAGCAGTAAAAGTTGACACCCCTGGCCCATGGAGTGACACACTGAATGAGGCATGAGCAGTATTTACATAAAGTTGTTCCATAGTATGTGCTGCCTATGGGTCTGGGACCTTGGCGCCATGGGAATGTTGGCTTAAGCATGGTGGGCATGACTGCAGTGGCCCCAAGAATGAGAACAGACGCTCTGTGCTGCGCCTAACATCCTTTCCTCTCTGCTTCCAAGGTCGGGAACCGTGTGTCTAGATGTTATCAATCAAACGTGGACGGCCCTGTATGGTAAGTGCTCGTTTGAGCCCAAGTGGTTCTGCTGCTGAAGATGGGGTAAAAGCTTCTGCCCTCAGCACAGCTTTTTTAAGAAAACAAACTCTTATTAGTAAGAAACTCAAGTCAAGGTCCAAAAATGTCTGTGTACTTAATGATGTGCCTATCAGCCATAAACGCTTTTCCCCATGCACTCTGGGAAGTGACTCTGCTTTGGTTTATCCACCCATTAATTTGGATGGCTGTTGTCTTAACAACGTGAAAACATTTTACTTCTATATGTTGATAAGAGTTGTAAGATTTATGAAGCATGATGGCATAGCACACTGTTTTGTGCGAAGAGGAATGTAGTCTGGCTTTCAGTTCGTATTTAATTGATTGGGTTTTGATTTGTTTTTGCACTTGTGTAAAGACTGTCCAGTTGGAATTGTATATAATCTCCTTAATATGTATACATACTTTTAATTTTCAAATATTTACTAGAGTACGAACACGTTCATTTTTGATAGCAAGCATTCAGCATTTAAAATTGGTTGTTTGCTCAACAGTGCCACCCAATATGTTATTGTGGTACTGCAAGATTATCGCTGACACGCTCTGGAGAAGCTCCCATGTACTAATCTGCACTACTGAAAGGGTTAAGTAATGCAGATCCGCTCTGAAATGTCAAATTGTTATACTGAAATGTAATTTTTAAATTTTTTGCAGACCTTACCAATATCTTTGAGTCGTTCCTGCCCCAGTTGCTTGCATACCCAAACCCCATCGATCCCCTTAATGGAGACGCTGCCGCCATGTACCTTCACAGGCCGGAGGAGTACAAACAAAAGATCAAAGGTTCGCCTCTCCCGAAACCACCTGTCAGCGCTTCCATCTCGTTTATTTTTCATTGGTTCGGTCGAAGGAGTCACTACTGGGGACTTTAACTGTCCTCCTCTGCTCATTTTCTCCACAGAATACATTCAGAAATATGCAACAGAGGAGGCGTTGAAGGAGCAAGAGGAGGGAGCTGGGGATTCCTCATCCGAAAGCTCCATGTCGGATTTTTCCGAAGATGAAGCCCAGGATATGGAATTGTAGTAAACTGGGGCTCCCCTAAACCACAGAGACTATTTGATTTCCTAACCATAAGAAGCAGACTATGACATTCATATTTAAACAAGGCAATTTTTTTATTACTAAAACAAGGATTTTTATGGCTGTATGGTTGGTGTGTGTGTGTCTCACCCTGTAGGTGTTGCTCATTTTCCCGGTCGTATCTCCACCTGAGGCACATTAGCGTTCCCTCTCGTTGCGCCGCGTTAGCTTCCTAGCCTGATCTGCATGTGGCACAGTGTTCTCCAGTCCACTTGAGTCGTGTGCGTGGCCCGCTCTGGGAAAACACGGAGGTATGTGTAGGCAAGGCTGCTGCTAATGCTAGGACATGCTCTTTCTGTCAGTGACCAATGGGCTGAAGGGAAGGGGGGGGGGGTGACAGGATTGGGATGTCTACTGGGCAACGGATCTGGGCGGGGATGTGAAGTTCTTTTCAAATTCAGCGCCCCCACCCCCCTTTTTTGGGTTGTTGAAGCCAGATTGGAAGAACACAGTGGCAGTTTTAAGGCCAGCTGCACTTAGCATACCTATGCTGGAAGAAGGCTGTTTTGAATGATATTTTGTTGCTTGGAAAGTTATTTTAATTAAATTCTTAAAATGGGAAAACTGTATATTTTTTTTTTTTTTTTTTGGGTCAAATATAAAGCTGCCATTTTTTTCCCCCATTTGGATTATCCGAGCCTTACCGTCGCATAATAACAGAACCTTAAAGTGGCTGCTGTTCCTTCTGCAGCTGTTCCAGAATCTGTGTGGCCAGTACGTTAATCAGCTTGACAGTCTAACTTCCCTCCCCCAGGTATTCTAGACCGATCGGCAGGAGGTTGAGAACCAAGGTGGGGGAAACGGGGCTGTGAACAAATGAGACTAGACTGTTCTGTGGCTTGGTGAGGCCGTGCCTAAACACGGCACATTACCAGCGTCAAGGCAGCACCACGCAGCCAGCATGCCTGAATGCGACTGCACAGCTGGGCAGACCTGCAATAGAGTGCACGGCCCAAACGTCCTGAGCTGTATATACCCTTTTAGGCAGTCTGGCAGGGGATTGTGTCATCTGTAAAACACCGATATTTTACTATGTTTCCCCTCCGTCAGAGTGAGTGGAACCTCATCTTCCCATCTTCCTAGGCCCACCCCCTGACCTCATCGTTTCAATTTATTTATTTATTTTTTTTTAAACCTGTGTGCTCTCTCCTCTCTGTCAACATCCTTTTGTACTTTGTGGCATGATACAGAAATGAAGTTGTGTAGGGCTTTAAGCTAGTATACTATAAGAAAAGAGAAAAAAAAAAAAAAAAAAAACTCCAGCTTGAGTGTCTCCTGTTCGAAGGCTAGAGTTGCGTGTGTTAAGCATAGTGATCTTACTTGGCTGCTCTTTATAGAAGGTGACAAATGCAGGGAATCTTTGTTAATGTGTTAAACTTTAATTAACTTGCCTATCGCTTGTGCTAAACTGTTATAGGTGTTTGACTTGCATAGGGGTAGTTAGTTTGCTGGGTGGTGATTAAAAAAAATAATAAATGTCTGGATTTATTACATGTTTGGATTGTTTGAAGTAATGTCCTGTAATGGAAAATCCTTAATTTTTGTATTTATTCTGTGTTCAAGAACATGCCCAAAGATGACAGATTTTTTTTTTCCTCCCCCATATGCAAATTCAGAAGGGTTTGTGCAGGTCAGTGGGGTGTTTGAGATCACATGAGGATTTTTTTTAGGGCAGGTTAACACAGCATGAATGCCCCTATACCATGCAAAAGTCCATACACGTTTGTCTGTGGTTATATCCATAAGTTAGAAGTTATAGAATGCTGTCAGTGCCACAATGGAATAAAAGATGAACCAGCCAGTCCCCATCCCCCCCACCCTCAGTCGTCCTCTCTCCCCAGTGCATGCGTAGGCCTGGCCAGTAAAGGTATGTTACAGTTTGGGCTGGACTGGAACTCAAGCATCTGAACAGAGTCAAATCGGGCGTCACGGTGCCCCTCCCTTTGAAATGGAGCGTGTTGACCTGCCTCGTCGTCCGTGGCTCATTCAGCATGTTTGTCAACAATGGCCTGGCCTGCCTTGAGCCCGGGGTTGTCTGTCTTTATCTTTAGTGCTAAGAATTTTTTTTTTCCTGTTCCAAGCCAACACTTACAAACAACACTGTTTAAGTCCAGGTCCTGTGATTTATTAATGTACCAGATGAGTAAACTTGAATAACTTTTTTTTTTTTTTTTGTCTGTGTAGATTTTTATATTTTTATTTCAAATGTATGCAGTATTGTGATATACTATATAAACAAAAAGCAAGAGAAGGTGACCCATGATTTAGAGTTGCGTTTGCTTACCTTTCTCAGATGTACAGATGGCTCAGGCCTGTCCTCCTGTTGCTGTGCTGCAGCACTGACATCTCTCAGAATGGAGAGACAGGCTCATTTGGCATCGTGTTGTGTCTATGTAGTACACTTTGAGCCGTGCATGGCAACGTCGTTACTGGACAATCTGTGTAGACCATTAGCGATTGAAGGGTGGGGGGGGGGGGGGGGGGGGGGGGGGGGGGGGGGGGGCGCGGGCG
>JABJVR010000052.1:11916861-11940683 GCA_025773905.1 Chitala chitala
CCGGAGCACCCGGAGAAAACCCACCAAGCACAGGGAGAACATGCAAACTCCACGCACACAGACCCAAGGCGGGAATCTAGAATTATGGTGGAAAATAAACATGAACAATTCACACCTTGGTTCCAAGGTGTACGTCATGAGAGGGTTGATACAGAAAGTGTTCCTTGTATATATGTGTATGACGGACACACATTGTGTGTGTGTTTGTACTCTGGCTGTCTTGTGTGTGTGTGTGTGTGTTTCTGTGAGATGTACAGGGCTGATTCTGCGCATTTACAAAAAGGGAAGGCTGTGATGCTGCCTGTGGGTGTGTGTACGTGGGGCCGCGGTTACATGACGGACAAGCGTGGTGTAAGTGTGTGTCTGTGCGTGTGTGCTGCTGTACATGTGTCCTGGCTGTATGACTCACAGGGATGCTGGCTGAGATGATTGACACATCCTCCACATGCTATTTCTTCTCTCTCGTCTGGTTGCGTGCTGCTAGTCTTGCTGCTAGCCTTGATGCTAGCCCTGCAAATAGCCTCACTGCCAGCAGCACCGGCTCGGACCTTGTTGGTGCAAATCAAATAGTTAGGCTCTCTGGTGCCACGAAAAAGATCAAATGGCACATTATTAAAAAGGCACTCTGGTGCAAAAAAATCTGCATTAAGCGGCTCCAGCGCAAACCCTGCGATTAGTGGCTAATCTGCATTACTGACACGACTGCGCTCGCATGTCTTACTTTCTTGGGTTCTGCGTGCAGAGGAAATTATAGCTGTTCAGGTTTCTCTGAGGTTCAGTTGTGTAAATTACAGTACGCACTCTGATTGTGCTCCGGCGTCTGCTTGTGTGGCTCCGTTTTAAATCACCGTGTTTTCTGAATACACTATCTTTTGTAAATGAATAGCAATGATCCCATGAAGCTGTTTGGGATTTCAGATTAATGCTGATAAAATGGTCACCTCTTATGCTTACAAAAGGCCTTTTTTGCCCACTAAAATGCAGGCTGTTAACACACATTACTGGGACTAACACTTCTTATTTTACATGAAGCTGTTTTTCAGTTTGTACCAGTACATGAAAGAAAGGGGCAAGTGCCTATTTCCTACTTCTGTGGTTGTTTATTGGGAAACAGAAGAGATATTTTAGTCTCCACCATGCCTCTAAAGGTTTTAATGTCCATGATGTATGTTGTTTCAGGGGAAAAAAAATTCTAAGAGACTAAAACAATATGACTTTCAAAGACAGTACTAAAAACAGCTATATATTTATGTGCCTGAATTTTAAACACTACGGAAGTTAAAATGAGTAAGGAATTATTAATTTAAAAACAAATGAGCACATGCATTGAACATCTTAGTCCTGCTTGGTAAAATGGAGGGTGTCACGGAAAATTACCAGCATTCCTTAAGCGGGCTTCAGTTTGGTGTTAACCTGCCACGTGTCAGAAGGGCCTCCGGACAGCATCTCCCCTGCCTAAGAAAGTTCCATGTCCCGCTGTGGGGTGGGCCTCACCTTTCCTCTTGGCCACACGCGCAAACACACACCCATGTGTGCGCACGCACATACACCACATGCACGCATAAACACACACATGTACACACACACACACACACACACCATATGTGTGTAAAAACACGCCACGCACATGCGTACACTGACACGCATACACCATGTGCATGTAAAAACACACACATACACACACCACATGTATAAACACACACTGTGCACACACACAGACAGACACACTGGGTTGGAGGGAGGTTGCTGCTGTCACATCACGCCTGGCTCTGGAGGTGTAGGGTCAGTTGAAGGCTGTATAGCCCCTGGCAGGAGCCAGAGTGTCACGGCATATTCATTCGTGCACATCTGCCACTGTCACCTGGCTTTTAACACCCACTTCAATGACCTGCTTTCAAATCTCTGTGTCAATCTGATGCAAAGCAGGAGTGTTTGGAGTGCTTGTGTTTTTTTTTTTTTACATCCTCTGATTTTGGGGAAGTATGTCATGGCCACACTTGTTCTCCGAACGGTTTTGAGAAGAATGATGCAAACAAAAAAACGTGCTTCAAAGCAGAAGGTTGTTTATAACAACAAACATCATTGGGTGTTTTTCTTATCCATTTCGTCTGTTCATTCACTGTGTTTTACTGCATTCCAGTGACCTCTAAGCCCCGTGACTTTGACTGAAATAAGACCACGAGCCTGAAGATGGTCACACTTCAGATTTGCCCGCTGTTCCTGTTGATATTGTGGTTAATTTTTGTCATTTATTAGTTGCTGAAATCCTTTTTGGCAGAACAGGGTCACAAGAAGGCTCCGGACACTAATTTGTCCTGTGGGTGGGAGTCATGCTGCGTTGGTCAGGATCTGACAGACTGGCACTGACACACATCGTTACTGTGTAATTTGGAGGAAGCGACTCCATCGTTGGTCTGTTGAGAACCACCAGGAACAGGAGCCAGTATTTTGACATTGATCTCCTGGTGTACAGAGGCTCACGCTGAGTTATGAGGTCACTTTAGTGGACACACCTGGTCAGGGATGCCCACTGGCAGGACTGTGCACCCCTGTCAGTTTGTCCTGAACACAGGGCATTGTCTTGTTGCTGAAGTCCCTTGGTTTGCATTGTACTGTTGGGTTAGAGTTCTTTGTGGGTTTGCGTGGTGGAGGAGCTCAGGTGTGCTCCACACTCATCTGACGGTGACTCCTGACAGGAGACCAGAGTGCCCAGATCTCCATCCATACAGGTCCTGCTCAGGGCCTGTTAGACCCTGACTGTAACAGTCCGCACTTCCGGTCACCCATTTACCACACCGTAACTAACACCTCACAGCTTTGAAGGTGAAATTTATATATTATCCCTCCGCAGTTAGTCAGAGAAGGTAAAATTCGATGGAGTGCATATGGAAATAGGGCCTGTGTTTGTGTGAGTCATGCAGAAACCCAGCATCATGTTTACAACTACAAGGTAGGCAGGGTTAATAGAGTCCAAAAGGAAAGTGAGGTATTTTTAACATGTCCCAGGCCATGGAGAAGCATCTTCATGTTGATAGTGTTACCTGCTGCTTCGTTTCCTGCAGTAAAATGCAGTCAGTGCTGTAAGGAAGGGTTAATCTCGATAAACACAGATGCAGACTCTAAGTCATAACGGAGGAGATGAGATGAGTTGTGCTAACTGTGGAATATTCCTGTGTGTGCCCAAATTAAGCAGTCAAGCAATTAGTCTTGCCAAATGATCATATCAGGGATCGTTTTTAAACAGGTCCACCTCAGTAGTAAACTTTCTCCCACTGTGAGTAGGGAATGATGTCAGTGTCTGTCTTTCCTTGCTCCCTTCCCTCCCACTCCCCAAAGGTAATATTGGAATGCGGCAGATTCATTTAACAGATGATTTGGTCAATTAGGCGGCAGGGACCTCAGGTGGAAATCGAGAATGGAAGTCTACGTGGCGAGAGCTGCCCTGTGTTAACCCTGCCGTTGCCCGGGGAACGATCTCTGGACAGTTGCGTGGTCAGCCTAAAGCACGTTAGCATCATTTGGCAGCAAACAAATCTCCAAGATGTGTATCTCTGCAAAGAAAGGTATGGAGAGAATTCCATCTATTTTTTATAGAAAAAACACATTCATCTTTACATAAAAAAATTACTTTTAAAAGCATAAAAGTTTTAGAATTGCACCCACTTCGTTTTCCAATTTATTCTGCTTTTCAGTTTATAACGATCGAACAAAGAGAACAATCTTCAAAGCGTAAAACAGAGATAAAAGACAGGCAGAACGTGCCTTGTCTTTAATTTGCTATTTTAGCGGTGTGCTTCATTAGTGGTATAGGCCATTATTCCAGTGAAATGCGTAACTGTGAGCTGTAGGCGTTGTACAGGACGACTGAAAGTTTATTAGAAATAAGATCATATTTTTGAATACCAGGTTAATTTGACGTGATTGTTTTTTTTTGAGGGGGGTTTGGGGGTATATGGTGTGGTTGGATAAGGTGAAAGCATACTGTCTACCACATTAGCCCAGGCAGGCTCTGGGGGATCATTTTAGTATTGGACAAAGAGAAGAGTACCAATAGATGTTGTTCCAAGTGGGCAGGTTCATGCACATTAAAGTGCTTTAAACCACTAATACACCACCTCTCTGGATCGACCGTGGCATTGCTTTCTCAGACAAACAAACCAGCATTAACACAGCTGTTGTCTTTGAGGCTCTTGATGCATGCATACACTGACACAGTGATACAGTGCAGTGTGTTATTAAACACACGGTAGTAATGACACACACATGCAGCTGCTACAAGTAGACATGCACATAAGCATTGGCACAAATGCATAACTGCAAATTTTATGGTGTGTGTGTGTTTGTACGCACGTGTGTGCAGGTGTTTGACTTCTTGTTAGTGTAGGCGACTCAGGTGAGAGAAGTTCTGGTTTCCACAGATTCCAGTGAGAGCAGATCGCTGCAGAAACACGTCCCAGGAGAGGAGGGCTCCACCTGTGGGACCTGGGGGGGGGGTGGAGAACGTTTTCCACCTGCGCTTCAAGCAAAGCGAGGGAGGTGTTCTAGAATGTTCTGGTGTGTTTAAAGTAACCAGCGGAGGTGGGCATTTAAAGCTGCAGTCATGCGAATATGTTTTTGGGTATGTCAGGTTCCTCCGTTCCCAAGATAAGAGTTTCTGATGTTCTTGCAGGTTGCAGCAGCAGTGCAGATGAAGCAAGGCTTTTAGAGCAGGCCACTGTGTGATCTCTGCTATTTTCTTGTTACTGCAGTAGGTTTGCAACACCTAACAGGAAGGGCGAATGAAACGGGAAGAGCGCTATTTTGAAAGTAGGCTGTTAAACACTGGATCCCAGCACAAGACTGCGGTGGAAAGCCAGAACGCCCACGGCCCCCTCCTCCTCCTCTCTGCATCGCAGCTTGAATGTGGACCGGCGAGGAGGCGGGCAAACGCGACCCCTCACCAACGAAGAACTCCTGCAAGCAGCACGCGTGCTGCGCGGTTGTTGCAAGACCAGAAGGTTCCCTTACCCGAGTCCCTGAGAGGATTGAAAGAGTCCGCTAAATAATGCAGGGTAGCCGGCGTACCCCGTGTTTGAGGATCATCCTTTCTCACTAAGAAGTCTAACTAACCAGAGCTGTCCTACATTGCTCACTAGTGCAAGTGAATTGATCTTTCTTGGCACCGAGTATCCATAGCTCATTAAAATTGTGCTCTAATTAAGTCATGTTCATATACATGTGTCCTTTTTGCTCTGCTTTCTCTACAGTTACTTATTTGCCCATAAAATAAAGACAGTTGTTGAAAATAGGTGTAAAACTATATGGGGGAATTGAAAGGAAAAAAGGAACAGTTAACAGAACATATTGAGTACAAAGGCCCCAGACAGGGATGCTATAATTAGACCAGGTGCCCTGAGATGGAGGTCAAAAGTTAAGAGGACGCACCCGGCCCACCTGGCAGACAGAGGGTGCTATAATTAGCCAAGCTTCCCTCCAGCAGAGAAAATAGGATGTACCCCAGGCTTCTTCCAGTCAAAGGCTGTCTGTAAAAATAAAAATGCAAAGGAAATAAACCCAGGCCTCCTGACAGATAGGGGGAGCTATAATTAACCCATCCACCCTGTAATAGTGGTGATGGGGACACATCCAGGCCTTCCGGAAGGCATTTGTCTCTATAATGAACCCAGGTGCCCTGTACTGGACACGAAGAGAACACAGGCTAGAGCTACCCTAACCGACTGACGTCTGGCAGTTACAGATGTCTGCTTTTTCCTCCTCTGACCATACGTGGTAGGAGGAGGCCAAACTCTCCTCTTGGCCCCCTTTCCGTCCCATCTGTCCTCGCTCAGTGGACGGCTGTGCGAGAGTTGAACACTTTTTCCTGAGAGACGGGAAATGCGCCGCGTTCTCATCTGCGGATTTGCTGCGATGATGTGGTTTATTTTTACTGTGCTTAGTGCAGGTTTTCCTGCCTCGCTGTGTGGGAAACACACTCTGGATATGGACCCTGCAGCTTTACCAAGAATAAGCTTGTGCTGGAAAATGCATGAATCAAGCGTGCACAGACAGAGGAGCAGATATTGTCTGGTTTATATTACTGTTTATTACCACATGACAGGCCAGTTTCTGTTGAGTCCTGTTCCTAAATTCAATCAATTCAAGTGAATAATACTTGTTTCCTTTTGTACTGTGAGCTTATGAAGGACATCTCACTGATCATGTAATATGATATGAATATTGTGCTTTTCAGGCAGGACTGTGTGTTACTGGGCGTGTGTAGATCTACTGATCGTCCTTCTCACCATTACAGTTAAGGACGGTTGAGAAAAGTAAGAGAGAACAGGAGAGAAAGAGATGCTAAATTTAAATAAAGTGGGAAGGAAGTTGGAATGAGGTTGCCATGACAACCGCTTCCTGACCCTCTCCCCCTGACACGCGCACACCCGCGCGCCTTCCTCATCCTCGCTTTCTTTTCCTCCTCCTCCTCCTCCTCCTTGTCATTTCGCTCCCCTCGCCTCCGTTGTCGTGTCTGAGTTTGGCTAACTTTGGTAACGTGAAACGCCTTCCCTTTTGCTATCTGAGTGCCCCTAGGCGTCTTGCGAATGCTTGTGGTGTTTGTTGTGGTGTATGACTCTGGTGTCTGAGCACGTGTGTGTTGACGTGCGTGTGTGTGACTGTGTTTGAGCGTGCGTTCGTGCATGTTTATGATGTAATGCGTGCACGTCTGGGTTGGTCTGTGTGTGTGTGTGTGTGTGTGTGTCTGTGTATGTGTGTGTGTGCATATGTGTGTGTGTGTGTGTGTCCAACCGTGTGCATGTATGTGTGTAACCATTTTGTCTGGCTGGCTGTCTTCCTCCCATTGTCAGTCCCCTGCAGTGGCATACAAGGGACTGAGCAGCTGGGGCGGAGGGAGTCAGTTTCCACAGTCTTCGTCTGCTTACCGACACACCCATAATGTCCTGGTCATACCAGCCCTGCACTGCATGAGTGACCTCTGCAAGTCTGCCCGCCTGTTTCTGTCAATGTCAGAACTAAGTTTAAAGAGTCCCCCTGTAGCGGTTTCTCCTTTAACCAGAGGACCTTGTGGCCAGTGGAGACTGCGATTCACACGTACAGATTTCTACGGTAAACCTAAGACCCTACACCCTCCAGTGAGAGGTCCCGCACTGGGGGGCGATAAGACAGCTCCGCCCATTCCAACGTGCTGCCAGACTCCTGCACGCAGCCCCCTGATCCAATTGAAACACCACCCACGCTGCAGGAGGAGGCCTGCTAAATTTGGGAGAGGGGAGGTGGAGACGGAGCCCTGCTGTTCCAGCAGGAGGCCGTCAGGGAGGCTCAAGATGGTCTGTTGGAGGAGTGAGCTGTTTACAGGTCAACGAACGGCAGGGGGTCGTGCAGGACGCGCCGCTGGACAAAAGGACTACATCAGTAACCAGCTCTGCAGCCCACCCCCCACCTTGCCCGCGGCCCCCTGCCAGTCATGAAGGGACTTCATGTCCTCTCACTTGTCCCCTGGCTGCGTGCCTCCTTGCAGTGAAGACCTGTTTTTGATTCGCACATTGTTTCCTGGCATAACAGATCTGTTTCTGATTGGCTCTTTGTGTTTTAGGCTGTCATTGATTGGCTCTTCTTCCCTTACCCAGTGCGTCTGTGGTTACTAGGTTGTCGGCTTGCCTTTTATTAATTATGTATGGTCTGTTTTTGACTGCTTTTAAAGGCAGAGAAGCAATTTTGCCTGTGTGTTAGAGGTCAGGATTTACAGTCTTTAACTGGAGCAGTTTTTTGTGGACTGACGTAATTGGGCAGTAAACACACTCACTCCTGTTTACTGCTGAATGGGGTGCTGATGAGTCAGGTTAGCATCACAGTTTTGTGCTGCTCTTAGCTGGCATTTTTTATGCAGCTGATGAAATTGTTGACTGTATGTTTAAATATTGAATAATGAATATTGTTTTCCCCATTTTTGTAAGATCATAGCTAGATATTTCCATTTTCTTTGGAAAGTCATCTTCAGATGTGCTGGAATGAGCTTTCAAGTACTGACATGAGGCAGGAGAAAAATAACATTAGGGCTGATTGTTACATTAAGTGACATGAGTCAAATCTGTAAGGCTGCTGCTGGCATTCTGGATCATTAATGCACAGTGACATTTTGAAATGACCTCTGTGTGGACGTGGCGTGTGTATGTGTGTGTATGTTTTTGTGTCTGTGTGCATGTGGATGTAGCTATTTGTGTGTGTATATATGTGTGTGTGTGTGTGTGTGTGCGCGTGCACATGCTTGTTCTTTTGACTTCATGTAGACTTGGCGGTAAACCTGACGGTGCTGCCACAGGCTGCTCTACACACAATGGTTCCACACAAGCATCCATGGTACCAGCACTGTACCCTGATCTCAGCTGTCTGGCTTTCTGTATTGGTGGGAGGGACTTTGAGATTGGGTGGAGCCAACAAGTTGAATGCAGGATGGGACATTGATGGCTGCCACACCTCCCATAGCAGGGCTTTTCTGTTCCCAGCCTGTGACTGGCTGACTCTCTAGCTCCCAGTCGGCTTATTTGTTTTGAGGGGAGGGTTACTGTTAAGGCCTGCATATGTTGCCCTTTCAGAGCGATTTAAGCAAAGTGAACCATGGCTTTACCCACAGCCAAAATGGCACCCCGCACACTCCACAGCCAAGACACGCTGCTAAAGAAGTTAGACGACTTATCCATATCGGAGACCTTTAGTACTGCCCATTGGAGCGACTTTGAAACAGATGTTCCGTTTTATCACTTATCAGCTGGAGCAGAGATCAGAAAACAAAGTGTAAGAATGAGTGGGGGGGCGGGGTGTACTCACCCACATTGTCCTTATGTGTAGACTGTAAGTCTGTACTCTGAGCAAAGCAAAGCAACATTCATACGCCGCTAAGAACAGCAGATACGTTGCCTGCTCATCGTTTAGTCAGAACAATGTGTGTGATTCTGTTCACTGAACAAGCGTGCTGGTTCCTTTTCGTTCAGTATGCTATAGTCTCTTACATAATGCTTCTTCAAAATACACTGTTAAGCTTTTGAGCTGTCTCTAATCCACCAACATTTTGTTCACATGAAGCGATGTAATGCGTATCGCCAACCTATTTGTAACTAAGTCTAATTAGCTACCAATAGGGCTATCATTAATCATTAATCTAAGAGTCAGAATGCAATCAAACCCATGTAATTAGGGTACATAGAGTCGTACCATTTAGAATAGCGCAGTTGGTTGGCAGAGTGGAGTGTCTGGTTTTAGGCCAACCATACGGGGCGTTTAAAAAACAAAAGAGAACTCGAACCTAATGAGAATCACTGGCTGCATGGAGCCGGCCGCAAGATTGCATCCCATCTGCTATCTGCAAGGACTGACGCTTTGGACAGCGCCTCCAGCCCGCTAAAATGGTTAGCTGCCACGCACATTTCGGTTGTGGTGAAAAATGGCCGCAGAGCATACTCTAATTTAACAAAATATTCCAAGGGCCTAGAGAGGAAGTGGTGAGATGAACTGGTAGGAACTGTGATGACAGTGATGATGAACTGTGCTGAGAGTTTGCTGTCTTTGTGTGTTATTTAGCGTAATTGCGCCGTAGATGTGCATGCCCAGGGGGATTTATGTAACCATGCGGCTAGATGTTTAAATTGAGAAAATTCAGCATAGATTCCCAAGTTAAGCATGAAAAAGAGCAATTTCCTGTCTAGGGTTTGAACCGTCTGGGAAGGGACACCCTTGCCCTCAGTGGCACCTGTTGCTGGGTGCCCCCCTTCCCCTTCAGGCCACTTGCCAGCCTCACCTTGTTGCCAGGCAACCCCCAGTTTGGGAAAGCCTCTGTTTAGTTAGTGCTGCTCTTGACGAAGAGACGCAGAGGGAGACCTTGGCGTTGCGCTCGGCCGCTCCGTTGCCTCGCCCGTCGGCTTCTGTGGAGCCGCACGGTGCGCGCTGATGGCAGAGCGGCTGGCAGGCCCCGGTCGCGTTTCCATGTGGCCCACTGTCAGTGTGAACGGAGAAGGATGTTCCATCTGAGCTTCTCCTCTGCCCGCTTTGTTAAAGCCCAGGCAGATCACCTGGCCATTATGAAACAAGGCTTTTTTGTCCACCTGAGGAACTGATGCATAATCGTAGTCGCACCAGCCACATCTCGCCATGAAAGGTGTGACAATGTTGAGTGTGTTCTCCACTGGGTCAGGATGTGTGACATGCAGTAGCCTGCAGCATGTGTCCGCAAAACACGTAGTCGTACCAGCTTTAAATTTCCACACACCCATTAGTGCAGTCAGGTGCTGTATGCTCTTCCAGGGCAAAGGTGAGGCAGGGGGTGTTCCTGTTTATTCCGGCCTGCTCCAGCACAGGGAGTGAGGTGTACTGGGACGTATTGATTGTTTAGCAAGCACACCTGAGCCAGTAGGATGCTGCCAGTCTGCTAATGTTATTGTAAAGACAAGCTAAGTTTACACACTGGTAATCACGTTGAACATAAATGTAGTTTTATTGATTGTGTTAGGTAGAATTACTGATTACTCAGAGTGGCTCTTTCAGACTCTGCCCCATGGGTCAGCAACTGGTACCGATTTAGCTTTGTATCGATTTCCTGCTCATTTGCAAAATGCTTCTCCAAGTAGCGGGAGTGACGGATTGGGTTGCGCAAGCAGGCGTGAGCTCAGGTGATGGCAGAGGCGGGGGTGATATGGTTAAGTAACTCTTGACAGAGACCTGCTTTGGCACAGCTGAAACAGATATGGCGACAGGCCGGCTCTAACTCCCCCGGTACCGCTGCAGTAGTTTTGCTGTGGGCTGGGATAGCGAAGAACGCAGTTAGGACAGGCGGAGGTGCGTGTCCTGAACAATGAGCAGGGGCGAGCGAGAAGCGAGCGAGGGGGAGAGTCGGCAAACGAGGCGAAAGGTGACCAGGGACTGGAGGTTCCTGGGACGCAGGTCAGTAGCCCCCCGGTCACACAGGCTGAACAGAGGCCTCTTAGCGTCCGCTCTTGCAGGACAAGAACGTGTGAAATGCTGTGCAGGGTCGGTAACTGGCCAAAGTACTGTCGGATGGGTTTGTGAGCAGAGTAACATTTGCAGGTTTGTGCAAACGCAGGCCTGTTTCTGTGATGCCCTTGATCACGGAACAGCAGCCTGCTGGGAGTTTCTGAGAGTGAGGCAGAGCGTAAACACATGGTCCTGTGAAGTCAGCAGCGTTTGTGTCAAAACCCTTTGTGCTGTGTAAACGAATGCATCTTCTGGTGAGTTTAACAGCTGTGTGCGCGCGTGCACACGTGTGTGAGAGACGTGCTTTCACTGCAGGCTTGTGTTTCTCACACTTTCGTTTTATTCCTCCAAACCAACAAGTCGCCACGCATTCTCCTTAAACGAATTGCTTGTTTCTGGAGGGAAAGATATTTTGAAGAACAACTGTTATTTTCCATCACAAGAGAAGCAGTTTAGTATTATTGACGGTGCAACAGATGGGTGGGTGAAGCCACTGGCAGTCGAGAGAGAGGGGTGTGAAAGCACCATCCAATAGATGATCACTGCTTTAATGTTGATTATAGTTTTACGCTCTTAGTTGCTTTGGGTTGGGCTGGTAAAAAATAAGCCTTAAATATATGGCTGGAACAGTATGTGTCAGCGTGTTGCCATGGAAACACAGTAAGGGTGACATTAATAGCCAGGTGTCAGGGATGGAGGAGGAGAGGTTACTAAATTGACAGCGGTTGCTAAATTAACAGCACAGTCGCACGTTTGCTCGGCAAACACATGGACCCCTCGCGGAGCGCCACGTCCGTGTTGTTTTCGGTTGTTACTCCCCGGTTAAGTGCGCTCGTGTTGACGGGTTTTCGTCCCATTGTTGAGCATCTGAAACACTTTGATCTCTCCAGGAATACTTCTTTTGATCGTTCTTCTCTCCCTGCTTTTGTCCAGTCGAAATGCAAATCGCTAAATGTTTCTGATGCCTAAGCTGCCTGCTTGAATGAGTTTAAAAAAGAGAAAAACAGCTGTGCATCTCCTCTTTGCAGCCATACCTGAGAGGACTGTGTTTTGAAAGTTAAGCATTCCAGATATTATGTGGTTGTGTATGTAAAAGGCACTGAAATGAAGCTCAGAATTGGATCGCTGCATTTTCTATGTAACCTCAGATGTTCTGCTTCAAAGAGTACCGGAAGATCTCAGATATGTAGATCTGTCAAGTCTTTTTACTGTGGTGTGAATATGTAAACGCACAAGGATTTTAATGCATTCTTGTGTTTGCTTACTAATTAATTACGTAATGAATTAATTAATTACATTTTGTTAAAAGATTTACGCGTAACTTGAAGATTGCTGTGATTGTTATGGAAACCCTTTAAAGACACAGGAAGAGGCTGTGGGGCTATCTCTGCGGCATATCACCTTTTTTCGGCCTTCCCTTCGATATTTGTCCACAAAGGAAATAGGAATGTGTGCGGTCTTGTTTAGTGCAGTGTGTAATGCGACCCCCCCGTGTTTCTTTAAAAGACTGAAAGTTTCATTAGAGTGTCACATGAACACAGCACCGGTTCCACTTTTTGTTGTTTTTTTTACGTTTTGAAAATTAGACAGTAATGCTTTGACAGATATATACAGGGGCGCAGCCCTGCCAGAGGTGGGTTTGCCCTCGCCACCTGTGGGCAGCCCACCTGTGTGCCGTCCCTGCCCTGTGCGAGCACTTAAATTCTTGCTGCACTAATTATCCTCACGTTTCCTGTCACGGTGTGGCTCCTAGTACAGCTCGGCACATGGCAGCTGTCGCTGGCCGTCATCACGGCAGGTTCTGGGATTAGTGCCACCCTATTGGATAAAAATCATGAGCCGGCTGCGGAACGGTGGCCCGGGCGCTAATTCTGCGCTTCCGATTGGGCTCGACGGCTCGCCGGCCGTGAGGCTCAGCACCGAGAGCAACGTGCATGTCAGAGCTGTCAGCACCTCCTGTGGACCGACACTGACGCTGAGAACTGTCTGTAGTCAGACTCAGCAGGAGGTCCGTTACTCAGCTCTTTATCTGTACACCTTTCTGTCTCACAGGAAAGCCATCTCACGGTCCGGCCTGCAGCACCTGGCACCGATCCATAGCCCCCTCTCGACTCTTAGCAACGGACCAACGAAGGAGCTACGGACCACTGTAGACTGGAGTGTAAGTTACCCTTAGGGGGCGCCACTGTCCTGCCTGTTGTCAGTCTTTATAACCACAAATAAATTTACGCCGTGGTTCCTTGGTGGACATTGTTATGAATGTTGTCATGTGTCATGTTGTCAAGCTGTGTTAGACATTTTTAAATGAATTTGAAGTTCTGTATTGGCCCTAATAAATGTGGATTCTAGAGGTAATGATTTTATGCACCTCACAGTCATATGCCTATGTTCTATGGTGTCACAGAGGGCACATTTTTACAGTTTATATGCCCTCTGGAGGGATTCACAATGGTCACACTTCTGCCACACTGCTCTGTCCTATTAGATCATAGGAGTAAAACTGTCTTACTCCACCACTCTATACAAAGGGTATAAAATATAATATTCTTATAACAGCATTCCTTACATAACTAGGTAGTCAGCTGAGGCTGTAGGATCAAACTTCATGTAATTTTGAAGATTATATAATCTTATGTCTAAATCTTATGGCAGTGGTGGCAGGAATGGTGGTTTAAAAGCATGACAGATGGGATTATGATGGCAGTCACATCTGGTTTAACCGCCTTCCCATTGGTTAGCAGACAGTGATTGACAGGGTGATGTTGCTCTGTGATGAATATTGTTCTCTCACTTCTCATGACCATTGGTAAGCAGGCAATATGATAACAAAAACCTGGAAGCTGCAGCTCAGCCTGTAGGCCTGTGTTGTATGAACAGAAGGGAAAATGAATCAAAGCAGTAATATATGTATATGCAGACCTGCACAGTCTTATCAGCACAAATATAACAGTACATGCAGAACTGCACAGGCACACCTGCACAGTCTTATCAGCGCAGCAGGACCTGTACAGGCTTGCACAGGCTGCACTGGCAGACCCACCAGAGCCCGCCTGCTTGAAAACCAGTTTCTGCACTGCTAAGAGGAAGGTTAGTCTTGCAAGCAGCTTTTCCATGCTGCACAGCTTTCCAGAAAGCATTTGGATCCTGTGTCCTCCCTCATTGTGTTAACACAGCAGGAATAAAACAAACGAGAATGGAAAACCAGGCGTGGACTTTGAGCCAGAAAACAGCGGTCGCGTGGAAGGATGTTTGTGCACCGAAACTGTAATGCAGTGCAGAAGACGAGCCCCGATGTCTGCTTCCTCTCACAAGTCTGAGAGGGTTATTATTTGTTTCTGCCGACTCGGGCATTTTTCTGTTCCTGTCCCTAGGTGGCAGGTATGGGAGGGGGCGTCTCCCCTAGCAACAGAGAACCTCCTAGTTGGCCCTCATTAACACAGGTGTCGTGAGGCTGTAAATGGTCGTGGGGGTCCATTTCCTGAACGTCACAGTTGGCCTTTATTCTGCCCAGTGGTGTTCTGGAACCCAATGTGTTGTGATTAAATTTTAATGCATCCCTGTTAAAAATGCCAGTCTCCTTTGAACAGACAGCCTGCGTGTGCACATATGTTGTACGTGTATGCATGCATGCGTGTATGCGTGAGAAGACAGAGAGTGTTTGCATTTGTGTGTGTGTGTGTGTGTGTGGGTGTGATAGAGAGCCTCGTACTGACACCTTTATCACCATGCATGCTTACTGCTGACAGGAGAATGCTGTGAATGGGGACCACCTGTGGATGGAGACCAACTGCTCAGGGGAGCTCTGTTACCTGGGGGAGGAGACGTGCTTGGTGAAGACCTCAGTGAGTGCCAACAGGAGCTGCACCCAGGAGCGTGTCAAGGCAGGGAGTCAGGCCTGCCCTCACACAAAAGCTCAGTAAAGCACAGAGATTACAAGAGAGTGGCTGCTTGTTTTACATGTAGTATCTTGTGTAGTTTACCTTGCCATATGAAAGACAGTTGGTTCATGTCTGAGGCAGACAGTATGAGAGGCGCTGGCAAACATTAAATGATTGGAAGGAGGAACAGGGCTTTGTGCTATTAGAGGATGAGGATAGTGGAAAAGCGATCACACAGAAACCACAGCTGAGGAGAGATGAGCCAAATGTGGTGTGACTCGCAGAATGACATGCACAGCTGTTAGCCTTTGTGTGTGTGTGTGTGTGTGTGTGTTTGTGTGTGTGTGCGTGCGTGCATGCCTGTCTGTCTCTTTAAGAAGTCTGCGCCCCGGAGGAAGTGTGCAGCATGTAAGATTGTGGTCCACACAGCCTGCATGGAGCAGCTGGAAAAGGTAGGTTCCTTGTCCACCCCACCCCTCACCCAGTGCTGGAGCAGATCCAATCACTAATCTATAACCCATAATGACACTTGGTACTCTTAGGCCCCACCCACTGGCATAATGCCCAATGTCTGTTACTGTTCTTCCTCAGCCCTCAGCAGAACCCTGGAGTGACATCTCTCCTTTCTGTCCTTCAGATTAACTTCCGCTGTAAACCAACCTTCCGGGAAGGTAGCTCCCGCAGCGTGCTCCGAGACGTAAGCACGCGCGCGCGTGTGTGTGTGTGTGTATGTGTGTGTGTGTGTGTGTGTGTGTGTGTGTGTGTGTGTGTGTGTGTGTGTGTGTGCTGTGCACATGAATGTGTGTCAGAAGCACACAGCTTCTCAGCCTTCGCCCATCACAATGTTGATGAGATTCTGTTCTCCACCAGCAGAACACGCTGCGGCATCACTGGGTCCATCGGCGTCGCCAGGACGGAAAATGCAGGCAGTGTGGCAAGGTAGGGTATCCATGGTAACATAGGCTCCACCCATCCTTACTGCCGCCTCCTTGTGCTTTGTGCACTCCTCACACCTGCTTTCTCCCCCTTCCACAGGGCTTCGTGCAGAAGCTGTTCCACAGTAAAGAGATTGTGGCCATCAGTTGTTCCTGGTGCAAGCAGGCAGTGAGTGATGTCACTGTACACTGCAGTGTCGTAACACACCCCTACCCTGCCTGCGTACACACACACACACACACACACACACACACACACACACACACACACGGTCCCACCTAGCTTCCCTCTGATTTTTCTCTGTTCCTCTCCCATTCCCCCAGTTCCACAACAAGGTGACATGCTTCATGCTGCAGCAGATTGAAGAGCCGTGCTCCATGGGGGCCCATGCGGGCGTCATCGTGCCCCCATCCTGGATCGTCAAGGTCAGGAAGCCGCAGGTACAAGACACCACCCCCACCCTTTAGGAGCAGTTTGCGAATCAGCTCACACTAGTCAGGGCGTGTCCTTATCTCTCTGCTCAGTGATTCAGAACAGCTAGGGCAATGTGTGCATGCGTGTGTGTATGCGCGTGTGTGTGTGTGTGTGTGTGTGTATTTACACTCAGAGTCAGAACAGTGTGTCCCAGTGGATTGAGAGTAGTTGGCTTGTGTCCTCTTGGGGACACTGTACCCTCTGCTGTGATGACGAGGTGAGGCTGAGCTTTGGTGCAGGTTGAGTTCTGCTTCTGTGGTTAATCCTGGCTCTCCTTCCTTTCCTCCTGCTACACATTGTTACCTTTATCTGTGGTACAGTCTCTGCCATTATGTGCATTGCTCGTAATCCTGTTTTCACCATTGGCGTCTGAGCGCACAGACCAGCCATTGCCCATGTCGGAGCTTCTGTCGCTAAAGGAATGGGGCAGTATCAGACAATGATACACCTGGCACACACCTGCCACTCACCAGCTCTGTTTGGGTAGCCACACCATGCTTGCAGGAATGCCTTTTTCCCTAAGTGGCAGTAGTGGGCATCTGACTGCAAGGGAGGGGAGTGAGGTTTGGTAGGGTAGGATTGATGCCACAGATGGAGGTGGCATCACATTATCATAGCTGCCAAGAGAAGGGTGCCCAAGGCTTTCAAAAGTGACGGGCATGTAGGAAGTGATTTTTTTACTATCCACTCCCAAACAACCATATTGTTTTTTTGTGTGTTAGTGTTAAGCCTTATTTGTAGAAGCGATACTAATTGTGAATATAAATTGTGCATAGAAATTTTAACCATGTGCTTGACTAGACTTCTGTCATAACTTGTAATACTGCAGCCTGCAAAATGAACTAAATCACGCAGGTGGTTGAGTGCAGCCTCAGCAGCTATGCAGCTCTAAGGCAGATCCTCATAGACTGACTGTAGACAGGCCACACCCCCAGAGGCCACACCCCTTAGAGGCCACACCCCATGGCCTTGCATGTGTCAGCGGACTTAGCAGCTCATCTCTCTCCTGTCCCCCAGAGCTCTTTTAAAAACTCGAGCCGAAGGAAAAAACGGACGTCGTTCAAAAGAAGAACCAGCAAAAAGGGAACAGATGTGAGTAAACTCATTTTCACTCCCCCTCTCATCCCCGTACACCTCCCTCCCTGAAGGACGGCAACAGGCAAAAGAATTACACCCTGGGGGTTAGATAGCTGGAATGTATAGAGTAAGAGCAGACTGCTTCTTTTCCTTGTATCCATCTGTGTCCATCTGGCCACACCCCTTTTAACTGTGTCCATTGTGTGTTCATTAGGCCACGCCCCTTCCTGCTTGTTGCATAAACTGCTTCCTGAAACCTTGGCAAGAGAACAACTGGCAGTTAAAGATCAGGCAGTGTGTGTGTATGTTTGTGTGTGAGTGTGCATGTGAGTGCGTGTGTGTGTGCGTGTGCGCGTACACGCATACATATATGTGCATACAAGTGACGGTCCTCTGTATTGATAGGACTCCAAGTGGCGTCCGTTCATCCTCAAGCCTCTGCCATCTCCACTCATAAAGCCGGTGCTGGTCTTTGTTAACCCGAAGAGTGGTGGGAACCAGGTGAGCACAGTGGAAGGGAAAGGGCACCAGCCCAAAAGCTTGGCCAACGCACCCATGTGCTGAGTAGTGCATGTCTCACCTGCCCCTCCACAGGGGACCAAGGTGCTACAGATGTTCATGTGGATCCTCAACCCACGACAGGTCTTTGATCTTTCTCAGGGAGGGCCCAGAGAGGCGTGAGTATTACGTCCCATTGTCCTCTTCCTCTCCTCTTCCTCGTCACTGACAATGGGTGGACAAACAGTCACTCACTCGCACGCACTCACACATGCACACACACATACACACACACACACACACGACCCAGTAGCTTGCAACTCCATCTCGTGTGGAAGCACTTCAGTTTACATGATTACTCATGTGTCTGAATTAGTCATCTCTTCATATTGTTTAAATTTAAACCTCCATAATAATAAATATGATCAGATGGTTCTAGTGGAGTTTGTTATAGACCAGTGGAAATGTGTGAATGGGAACAGGGTACAACAGGGCTGGGTAGACTCTGCATTGTGGGAAGGAGCCGTTGAGCAGTGTCCAGTAGATCCTAGTGGAGGTTACACTGTTTATCACACTTTCTGTGTTCACTTAGCAACAGACACTGTGAAGTTTCCAAGCACTCTCGATGCACTTTATCACCTTGGTCTCCTTTCAGTTTGGAGCTGTACAGGAAAGTGCCAAATCTGCGAATACTAGCGTGCGGAGGGGATGGAACGGTAAGATTGCAGGTGTTCTTATATTGTCACTTTTCTACAAGACATGGGGAGATGAACTTATGCACTTGAGGACAGCGTCCCCTAGTGGATTCTGAGGAAAACTAACAAAAAATGATAAATTTCCTAAATTTAAACATAACATTTCATTACCATATAAAAGTAATTAACAATGTCACTCAACTTTTATGATCAACAATTAAAATTTGAAGACAAAAATGTTTAATAGTTTTGTTTGAAGTCAGTGGCCTGGTGGCACAATAGGCAGGAGGTCACGCTGGGGTATGGAGGTCTCCCAGTAAGCCACCAGGTATGTTCCAGTATGATCTCAGTATGATACTCTTGGCTGCCCACTGCTTCCCTCAGGGGATGGGTTAAACAGAGGCGATTCTAGGGTCTGTTGGGGCCCCAAGCAAAAATTCATGGAAAACGGAATTGCCACTACTGTAGTTTAAAGTTTGTCAGCTCTCGTTCGCCATCTAGTGGCTTGGGGGCCCCAAGCAGCTGCCTGCCTTGCCTTTTGACAAACTGCGCCTCTGGGGTTAAATACAGAGAATGCTTTACTGTGAACAAGAATATGACTTCTCAGCAGCTAGTCAAGTCCTGGTTTTTTTATATTCTACAGGTTGGCTGGATTCTCTCAGTTCTAGATGAGCTGCAGCTGAACCCTCAGCCCCCAGTGGCTGTACTTCCTCTTGGGACAGGAAATGACCTCGCACGCACCCTGAACTGGGGAGGGGTGAGCTGACATGTGACTGGGTGTTAAGGGTATTATTCGCCCTTAAAATTTTTTTTTCACTATTGTTGATGACCAAAAGTGGAGTTGACTCATTGCTGTCTTTGTCACCTTCTGTTAAAATTTGGTTCCATTTGTCTGTTTACAATAACCACTTGTCACTTGTATAGTTAAGATCACACAAGTTATGGGCTGTAAGGCAGGGTGCACTCAAATGACAGTTCCTGTCAGGGCATACATCACACTCAGACATACTCAAGGTCTGGGTTAGTCACGCTTAGTTGACCTGCTTGTCTTTTTGGACTCCTGGAGGAAATCGTACTGTACAAAAACCCATTTGAAGGCATCCTGCCGGAAGCACGTAACTTTTGGTGTGTATGTCTGTGTATCCTCATGAACGCCAGTCTAGGAAAACTACTGCAGTGCTGTGCGAGCGCTGCGTGTGCTTCAGCCATGCGGAACACGTCCTCAGCGTTGCCAGTGTCGCATGACAGTGCCGGCCAAACTCCCGCGCAGCGTGGCGTACGCAGCGGTGGTTGCGTGGGATGCGTGTAGGCGGCTGATAAAAACATGTCCCTCCCCACGCACCAATCAACACAAGCGCTAACGATCATGTGCTATATTTATTGGTGGTTTACTAGGCTGGTTTTTCTGTGGTAGCCTCTGGTTCAAAGCAGGAATAGAAGGACCTTTGCTGAGCCCAGCAGGGGGGACTGATAGTTACAATAAACATGTTCGTTAACAAGCGATGAGCAAATTCCACAAAGAAAGGGAGTTTTTTCAGCAGTTCATTGCAGGTATGGGGCATATCAGCAGTAATGGTCGTCTTAAATTTCTCTCATCAGACTTGGAAAATTGGATGTGGTTTAATTAAATTTTTTTGGCGGGTGGTGGGCTGTGTTGTTGGAGTCATATGTTCAGATTTATTATTCTAACCAGCGTGTCTGTGATTAGATTATTTTATTTCTGTATCGTTGTAATTTTCACTTAATGCTTTTTAAATGGAAGCTTGTCAAGCACTTTTAATTATAGACCTGTATCTCCTGGTGCTTGCTGCGTGGGAGAACTTCGGTGGTCTCAGAGTCATCGATCTGCTTCTTCCTGTTTCTGTATCTGAACTTAGATCAGCTTAATTCGCATCAGCAGTACCGAAGTGGTTCTGTTTTTCTCTAGGACTGAGTTCTGCTTCCCAAAGCATGCTAATGCACCGTGCTGAGGTTTTCAACCATGTAAACATAAACAGGATGTCTGTAATTTTTAGCACTCTTTGCTGCCGTTGCCAGAAGGAATCCCTCAGTGGACTCCTACTTGAGATAATGAGGTGACCAAAGTTCACTATCATTTGTAGTTTTGGACAGAGTTGGCAGAGATGCTTCCCCTTGGCACAGAGTCCTACAGCCTACATCAAGGTTACAGCCTGGCCTCTGATGTCTGCCAATAGTGAGCCCCAATGGTACAATAAATTGGGTCATTTCTGTTGTGGGTGGGTGGGGAAAGGTATGACTTTTTTTAGCATTCGGCTTTATGAGGTCTGCCAAAAACCTGCAACTTACCAACTTTTAACACTTACCCTCGGTGCAATCAGCTCATAATGCTCCAGTCGGCTCATACCTCTCTAACTTAGCCATTTAGCAAGGTGGAGAATTAAAAAATGTTTCGGGGGTTGTGCAAACAGAAGGTGTACACGTAGGATGTAAAAGAAAAAAAATTCTCAGTATTTCCTAAGCATACAGGAAATGGTTTTCCAATAGTTCTCTGTACCTCTTCACCTTTTTCTGCTTTCCTTCTTTCTCTCTCCACCACCAGGGCTACACAGATGAGCCCGTGTCTAAGATCCTGTGTCAGGTGGAGGAAGGGACCGTGGTGCAGCTGGACCGCTGGAATCTGCAGGTGGAGAAGAGCACGTCTCAGTGTGAAGAGGGCTGTCGGAAGGTGGGCAGACCCTGGCACTTTATGGAGAGCAGTGTCACGATTTGGGAAACCGAGGCAAGGGTTGAGTCTATTGCAGAAGGGTTTATTTGACAGCAGTGAGACAAAACAATGGGCTAAGGTACATTTAATAACACTAAATAATTAACAGGGGCCAAGATCTATACAAAACTCAGTCAGAACACTCAAAACATCCAACAACTGGCAGAGGATAGATGACAGGAGGGGGTTTAAATAGACAGGAGAAGGTGGTACAGGTGATAGTGATCATAGAATTAGTCAAGAAACCTCAAGTGAAAAGGAATGTGAACTTGTGGGGAAAGAAGGAAGAAACAGCAGCACCTAATGGCCAAGGTGGGCCACTACAGGTGCTGGACGTGACAAGCAGCCATGTGATTTGATAAAAGGAGAGGTGTATAGTTGGGCACGGAAATTATGCAATTGCTAAACTGTCCAATATGTGTATTTGTGCAGCTTCCTTTGAACGTGTTCAATAACTACTTCAGCCTGGGGTTTGATGCGCATGTGACACTGGAATTCCACGAGTCCAGAGGTGAGAACGTGACGGTCTGCTGTTCGGTCCGCTCTTCCCAAGTCATTTGAAAGTTGCTTGCGAGGTCTGATTTGACAGCTTCATCTCATTCCCTTTTTTTCAGAGGCCAACCCTGAAAAGTTCAACAGCCGCTTCCGTAACAAGATGTTCTATGCAGGGGTGAGTGGGGTGCGAATCAGCATTGGTGTGGCCCCAGCGCTGTTGTGTACGGGCATGACTCACCTCTGTTGCTCTGTTTCTTCTGTACCTTCAGGCAGCCTTCTCAGACTTTCTGCAGAGAAGCTCCAGAGATCTGTCCAAGCACGTCAGAGTGGTGGTGAGCGCAATACCACCGGCCTCCACTAGGGAGCTCTCACATCGCTCATGTTAGGGAGCTTGTCAGGAAAAAGACTTGTGCTATAAATTTTTACACGACTGTAACACACTATGCAGGGTTTTGAAAGTAGTTGATGTTATTGTTTTTTAGTTTTTTGTAGGTCCTTTCTTACTTACGCCTCTTCTTGTGTTTCCCAGTGTGACGGCACTGACCTCACTCCAAAGATCCAGGAGCTGAAGTTCCAATGCATCGTCTTCTTGAACATTCCCAGGTACAGCAGGCGCAGTGACTGTCTGCGCCTGTTATGGTGCTGAGCCCGTGGCTTTGCCAAGTGTAGTTCCTTAACCTCTATGCCATCTGCTGCCCAGTCACTGTGGCCATCATGTTGTCTGTGTTCACGTTCTGCCCTGAGAGTGGACATGCTAAGGTGATGCTTGTCCCCACAGGTACTGTGCGGGCACCATGCCATGGGGCAACACGGGGGACCACCGTGACTTCGAGCCGCAGCGCCATGACGACGGTTACATCGAGGTCATCGGTTTCACCATGGCGTCTCTGGTGAGCAAGTGCCCGCCTCTTCGCCTGCGCTGTGCGGGCAGCCGCCTGGTCTCGCTGCCACATTATCGCTGGCACTCAATGTTCACGCCAGGCGGCACTTCAGGTGGGCGGGCATGGAGATCGACTGCACCAGTGCCGGGAGGTGATATTGACCACCTTCAAGACGATGCCTGTCCAGGTGGACGGGGAGCCGTGCCGGCTGGCGCCGTCCACACTGCGCATCTCCCTCCGGAACCAGGCCAACATGGTCCAGAAAAGCAAGAGGAGGACATCAGTGCCGCTGCTCAACGAGTGAGTTGCACGGGCGGAGACACACACACATACAAACACACACACACACACACACACACACACACACACACACACACACACACACACACACACACGGTTGGCCGGCTCGCAAATGTGCATGCACAGCAAATCTACACACGCTGAAACACATAAACAGAACCACACTTCTTATACGCGTTAGCACACACGTGTGTTGTTTTTAAGAAGTTTTTCAAACTTTGTCTTCAAGAACATACCCACACACGCAAGCATGCAGTGCAAACAAGCATGCTATCTGTATTGTAAATGAATATAATGCTTGATTAGTAGCAGTGCTGGTGACTGGGTGATCTAAATGCATTTGGTGGGTCTCTTGCAGTGTGATTCTTACTCTTGCAGACTTTGTGACATTTTCTTCTCCGCTTCACTGCTGCCTGTAACTTGATCTTTCTCAGCAGTTCTTATGTATGTACTTGTGGGTCTGAATGGTCCATTGAGCTGGTTGTGGAGTTCAGTGACTGCCGTGTTGTCTCTCCTCTCCCCCCACTGACCTCTTGCTGCTACCCTTTTGCTGTGTTGGTTTCCCTGTCCCTGGTCCACCTGCGTCCACCTGTCCGTCTACCCTCTCGTACCTGTGCTCCTGTGGCCTTTGCCTGTGTTGGTTGCGACTGTGCCGCACAGCATTCAGAAAGTATGTGCTGCCGATCTCCGCCGCCTCTCTGCTCCCCCCGACTCCTTCTCCGCGTAAGTATCTCTGGCTGGGGAGGGTGTGTGTGTGTGTGGGGGGGTGGGGGGGGGGGGGGGGGGGGGGGGGGGGGGTGAGGGGGGGGGTGGGGGGGGGGGGGGGGGGGGGGGGGGGGGGGGGGGGGGGGGGGGGGTGGGGGGGGGGTCGGACGGGGGGGGG
>JABJVR010000052.1:11940783-11965592 GCA_025773905.1 Chitala chitala
ACTTCAGTTGATATTTCAGATTCAGAATCTGACACAAACTGAATTATGTTCTATATTGTTCTTACAAGTTCATAGAATTTTCAGTTCAGTTACAAATACTTGGTTCTATTGATGGATTGTATTGATGGGTGGAGATTGGAAATTAAGGCCATCAGTCTTTTTGAAACAAAGCCATCATTTGACAGATTATACTGCATGTCCCTGTATGTGTTATAAAGTCGGCGTCAAGCCCTGAGTGCAGAACACTAACTTCTGCCTGGCACTGGGTGTGTTTTTATATTGGCCTTGCATTTGTGCTTTTTTTCTTTTTTCTCCTTTTTGAGCTTTGATTTTATTGAATGATAAGCTGTAGCTTTGGATACAGAATAAAGACTGTTTATTGTCTCCATACTCTTGGCTGACTGTGAGCGTGTGGCATTGCATTAAGGGGAAAAGGGATGAGCCAAAGGCAAGAGGCGGCTAGTTGTCATTTATGGTAAGGTTTCCAGAAGCTCAGGGAAGTAGGGAAGAAGAGCACTGTGAAGGCCAAGTTCTGGTCAGGTATCGGTGAGCTAGAGATGACCTGAACCTATTTCATGTTCCTTCATCTGCCACTTTTGCTCTGCTGTGTTGCATTTGACCTAACAAGAATTCTGCAATGCCCCCTCAGTTTTTAAAAATAAATTTTAGAAATTCATTTTACACAAACTTGTTTCCGGCACCATTTTTATTTTTATGCAGAAACGCCTGGTGCAAAAAATCTTTTAGTGTCTGTTCATTGTACTAGAAATAGGTATGTACTGGATTCAAAAGCCTTGTAGTCATCTATTGCATTAAATTTCATCCATGCATCTTTATTTATTTATTTTTTTATTGCTGCTGTGGTATTTATGTGCATAAGTATAAAGGATTCTACCCTGAGTGAAATTTCCAGTAATGGTCCTCCATGCTTCTGTTGCAGTAGAATTCACATGTCCTGCACTAATGCTCTGGTGATCTGGTAATCTCTCACACATTTTAATAGGAAGGTGAGCCAGCAGTCATGTGAGGTGCTCAGTCAGTGTAGACACACCTGCTGGTCTGACTTTCACCACTTCACACACTGTGTGTGTGTGTGTGTGTGTGTGTGTGTGTGTGTGTGTGTGTGTGTGTAATATTTTTTTGAGGCAGACATAACGTTCTGTATTATTAAAGTCTCTTTTTGGACTTTGACAAATGTTGTGGATGTGAATTTTGTATGTGCCTCATAATTACATCACCATGCACAGGTACTTTAGTTGTTAGTTTAGCACTGCTCTGTGGACATACTGTTTGCTCCTGGGCTCAGTGTGACCAGCCGAATCAGCGGCCTGGCTGTTCTAACACAGCCTGTGAGAAAGTAGAGGAGCGGCTCGAAGAGGACAGCCACAGCCCTGAGCTCGTCTTGCACTAGGAGCCCTTCACCTGCTCCTCCTCCATAGTAAAACATCTGCGCCTGACTACATGCCAAGCGCACGTCACATTTGCAGAGAGAGTGTGGGGGAGTTCTGTGCAGCTCTGTCTGTTAACAGGTCTGTTATTTAAGGCTCTGCACTGGCTACATCGCGGTGCTGCATTTGCCCGCTGCTGCTCTAGCACCTCATCCAGGACCATGCTTTGCCATATATGGGGGCGAGCTGCTTGTATCCAAGTCTCTGCTGCCCTGGCAGCACTTTGAATATTTTAGGTGTGTTTTGTTGTTTGAGTGTGTTAGGGGGGGATTGACCATGTAAGAGCAGTGAAAAGCAGGACCTGGAGTCCTAGGGAAGGAGCCCAGTCACAAAGTTTCGGTGTGTGTGTGTGTC
Organism: Chitala chitala; assembly: GCA_025773905.1. NCBI lineage: Eukaryota > Metazoa > Chordata > Actinopteri > Osteoglossiformes > Notopteridae > Chitala > Chitala chitala. The sequence continues at coordinate 11,942,586 of JABJVR010000052.1, forward strand.
TGTCTGTCATGTGACATCCTCTGTGTTCTGTGGTTGCTTAGCAGTACGTTCCTGACTGGTCTGTCACACGTCCCTGTGTGTGATAACGAGGTGTAGAACCCGTGACCTTCAGCTTCATTCGTCGCACTTATGACAGTGACAGCTGTGTGTGGTTTGTTCTGAATGTTGTCCTCGTACAGTTTGTTCTGCCTGTTACGTTTTCATAAAATGCCCTCAACTAAACGTTCTGCATCCAAGCATTGAGAAAGTTGTTAGTACTTCAATAAAAATGCAGACATAAAATGCATATTTTAAAGACTGCAGATGAAAGGAAGCAGTGATAAATGAAAAAGGCCTTTGTTGGTTGTGTTAGCTGTATGAGAGATTGTGAGAGATGCCGTGTGACATGAAGCTTTACCAGAAAATGCTTCATGCAGAGCGCCTGTGTGTTACCCCGACTATATCGACGCACCTTCACAAGTTAACAGGGTAAAGGCAAATAACTGAAAGGCTCTCTGGTATTACAGGATGTGGAGAAGGAGTTGCGCACGCACTTCAGTAAGGAGGAGATCAGCCAAAAGATCGAGCTGTACAACTCCTCTGTGAGAGACCATCTCAAAATGACCCTGGTGAGTGCTCTCTGTTTGCTGCCTGGCCTGAAAGCATTAAAGCAGGCTCACTGACTGACTGACTGGCTGATTGTGCCCTGCTCCTGAACTCATCGACTTTGTCAGCGTGGCAGTCATGCATGATTATTTCCGTGCATGTTTAACTGCAGTCCCGCATGTCTCCTGCTGTGCCATCATCCTAACTGGCTCCATTACCTGCTTAAACGAAGGTTGTTTATGTTGGTCACACATTCTTGCTGTTGGATAAGAAAAATAACCATTTGGTTCCATTGAATTTCTCTACTATACAAGGATTTTTCTTTAATGTTTTTAAATAGTATTTATAAATCTTTTTATACAATATCCTGAATTACTGTTTTCTATCTGAAGTATTTTCTGCTGCATTCTGTCAAATTTTTTAAATCGTCTAGCAAATCTTACTGCCCTTATTTCCTCAGAACAATTGTTGAATGCCATATGGAATTAATTGTATTTAATTAGTTTTGTGCTAAACTGTCTGCAGCTTATTGAAGTCATTTTATGTAAAATCTCTTGCAAAATGTGATGTCTTTTGTTCTGACAAGAGTGGGAAATGGTGCCATTCATGGTTTTAAACCTGTTTAATTTTTGTGTTCTCCAGAACTCAAATGGTGTGTACACTGGATTCATCAAGGTTCAGCTGGAGCTGCGGAGGCCCATCACGGTGCGCGGCAGGGGCGGAGGTCCGGGCGGAGGCTATGGCCAGGAGGAGGCCTTCTACCTGCCCCGGGGGGCCGTGAATACGCTGCACATTAGCAGCATTAACACAGCACGCCAGGTCATTGAGGCTCTACTGCTGAAGTTTACCGTGGCGGACAACCCTGCCAAATTCGCCCTGTTCAAGCGCTGCCGCCGAGAGGACCAAGGTGAGCCTGGCCCGTTATCGGGAGTGGGCTCAGTGGGGTTCTGTTCTGCTCCTCCATTGTGGGAAGGTTAGACATATGTGCCTCAGGACTCACAAATGGACTCAGTGTGCCACGCCTGAGCACAGATCGGATTTCTTCTGCGTGTCTCTGTGCACACGCGTGCTCGGCGCCAGTCCACAGTTGCTCTCTGTGTTTTGCACACACGCTGAAAGATGACACCAGCGGGTTCTACTTGTATCACTTCCAGCCCCACCCAGTCAGCCCTGCTGCCCCTCCAACAAGCAGCTGTTCAGCTGTTCCACATGCTGACACACAGACTATAGAATTGACTGCATTATCCATACCCAGAAAAATGGAAGGGAACCGTGACAATGTGTGTGGCTCCTGGCTGCTTGTTTTGCTTCAGCTTTTGGTAGTTGGAAACTAACAAACACTGTTGCTTCTTCACTGTGTTCTAGTGGAGGAAGTGGCCGTCAACCTTCAGGCCTCAGTTTCACTATAGTGTTTGCATGGTTCCTCTGCATAACTAGGGTATAATGTGGAAGATGTGCTATGCTGTTTGTGTGTGTGTTTGTTTTCCAGCGTCAGCAGGCTTGGAAAGAGATGAGGTGACGGGGCCTATTGGGGCTTATGTTATTAAATATGTGTCTAGACAAGTCAAGGATTTTGTAGTGATTTTAAGGCAAAAGCAGTACTTGCTGTTGGGATTTTTGCTAAGTTTCTCCAGCTTCAAAAACAAACTGCCTTAGCCAATCTAGCCACAAACTTTGACCACTGTCGCCACACTGTTATTTTGTACGTGCCTAGAAAAGCCTTTGAAATGGGGGGGGGGGGCAGGATTGTGTGGCTGTTTATTTATTTATTTATTTTATTTGAGTTGATTGAGGTAGTGGGATAAACAGATGCTGGGGATAGATAGGCATTTATGGGCCTGTGTGGCTACAGGTGTCCTACAGGGGGAGCCCTTTGTACTCAGGTTATTGTCATCACGTGATGTCTTATGCTTACCATACCATACTACAGCTGTGTTATTCAGGCAGTAAGCAACAAAGTTTATATGAACAGCGTCTTATTTTTAGCTGCCTTTACATTTCACCTTCTGAGTCAAATGGTAATAGTAATTTGGCAGAGACCCAGTGTTTGAGGGTATTTAAGGGTTTTTCCACACTGTGAGACCACATGGTCTGAACAGCACACTCTTCACCATGGCTATGCCTCCTGGCAGCATTCAGTGGTTCTGATTTAAGCCTTCATACTGAAAACATGTGACTGTTTTTATGCTGCTTAAAGCTTGTGCGTGCGTGCGTGCGTGTGTGTGGGTGGGTGGGTGAGAGGAGAAACATCTTTTCTGATTACATGAATGTTTCCTGTGGAGTTTTATGTGGGGGGAGGGGTTTGGGGGCTACATGCATATATAATTTCTCTATTAGGATGTGACTAATGGACTGTGTTTGTTTGCTTCACAGTGTACGTGTGCAAGTTGGCAGAGGGAGAGCACCCCTTATTCCTGCGCTTGGTGGCAGGACCCAACACGGACACGCTGAGCTTTGTGTTGCGGGAACAGCCGACTGGAGAAGTCATAGTAAGGCTCCTCCTTGTCATCAAATCAGTGTTGCATGTCTTCGTATGCCTTTCATTCATTCATTCTAACAACACTACAATGTCGTAAGCAGACACAAGTGGTTAAGTAATCGATGCTCCTCTCTGCAGTGGGATGCCTTCACAATCCCAGAGCTGCACAACTTCCTGCGCATCTTGGACAAGGAGGAAGACGAGCAGCTGCAGAACATCGCCAGACGCTATGACCACTATAGGCAGAGGCTGGAAGAGGCATTGAGGGAAGCAGAGAAACCAAGCTAGACAAGCCATTCCATAGTTGGAGATTGTGGGGACATGGCAAAACTGGACTGGACCATACTGAACCAGACTGTCCAGCACTCAGTGGTGTGCAGTGGCAGGACTCATAGATCTGCTGCTTTAACACACTTGCCATGTGAAAGATGAACAGAAGATGTTCTTGGAAATACACAGTGCTTCATAGCCTCCTATGTTGACATGGCTTGAACTTTCCCATAATGCACCTTGGCTGCAGTGGTCACAAATCCACTTTACACCATGTCTGCCTGTCTTGAGCTCAGCATTATTCTGTTGTAAATTTATTCGTCTTTAAACGTGAATGATTTAAAAGAGAAAAGTATGTTTATGTATTCTATTTAATTTGTGGATGCAATGGTTTGTAAATATTTTGCCTTTTTTATTTAAGTTGAGACTTCCTTGTTTGTTTTTTTTTTTTATTTTTAAATTTTATTTCAAAAGGCACAGAACCTGTGGTGGTTCGAGGGGATCTAACAAAGCAATGTTGAGAATGGGCACAAAAAGACAAAAACAAAGATGGAAAAGTCACTTTCAAGAACTTAAGCCCAAGATATGAGGGAGTAATTCAAATGCTTTGATGGGGCAAAGTCAGCTGTACAACATTTGACCTGGATAAAAACCTCTGTGGAGTATATTGATATATGTAGGAGGGGGAGATGAAGAGCAATAATAAAAATGGTCTTGATAAGGACATGGTTTATGTTGACCACGTTTGAGTTTAGTATTGGATTTAATTCCAAAGTTTAACGTGTGACGGTATGTGAACGGAGAAGGAAAAATGCATATGAAGTGCACACGTGCAAACACCGGAGCCAGGGCTCTGTGTGTGTGTGTCAGTGTGTGTGACGGTGATGAGATGGGGCCGGGAGGGACAGTGTCAGAAGGAAGGAGTTCTGTCATCTGACCAATGTAGGAGATGGGTTTTGAGGGCAGGCCCTGGCAGACAGCTGTATGGATAAGACAGAAGGAGTGTTGGAAAGTTGACAAGTTTGTGTGACAGTAAGTTAAGATGGTGTAGATTGGTAGGCATTGTTAGGATGAGCCTGACGGGTTGTAATGTGTACGCAGCAGGGTTTTACTGTTTGGATCTGCTCATGTAAGATCTAGCATGGAGCTTCTCCATTTCCCCATCAGTTACGCTCTAGATGAGCCACTCACGTTACACTGGGAACAAATGGTATCTTAAACATGTCACATACAGCAGTTCTCTGGATTGAAAGGTCTTCACTTATAAACCTGTTGTGTAGACGGAGAGGGTGCTGAATTCTAATATTTATAAACCTTATCTATTCGTATTTCCCTCATGAACACAGCACTGGTCCAGTATTTATGGATGCAGTGTCCATATTGGAATTGGAAATGCCTACCATAGCAGTCTCATATAGTTGAACAAATTTAAATTGCATAGCATTTATTGAAAGCGTACCCCCATAAATGTTGAATAAGAATTTTAATTTTTGTAATACTGAAAAAAACAGTTTTGTGCTGGCATCTGCTGTACCACGTGCTTGTCGGATGCATTGCATTGGCGGTGCTTAGCTTTTTTTTTTTGGTGCATGTTATACAGACACCTAGTGGCTCTTTGATGTAACTGCAGTTTCATGCTATGGTTTTGTACTGCAGACTTAATGGTAATATGTAAACAGTCTATTTTTTTGTCATTAGAATGCAACCAAAGACTAATTTTGTAAGTTTTGCCTGGAGCAAGCAGTTGTAGACCCTACTGTGCTGGGGAGTATATATTACATGTTGGTGTCATGTATTTTACTCATAATTCTATAATTGTGGGTAATATAGTATTTTAGTTGGAGCAGTTATAGCCTAAATTTTATAATTTATATTTCCATTTTTGTTTAAAGGCATTACATAAAGCCATACTGCTAGAACAGGTCTTAGTGGCTTATTAACAGTAAGTTGAAATTGAGGCTTACGGTGCCACTCTTGCTGTACAGTAAGACTAATTGATACACCAGGTTTGATCTTTTCAGAAACTCAATAGCCTTAATCTTGGGGGGGGAAAAAGCTTCTATACACGGGCACTTTACCTTTCTTCAGGGATTTTTTTTCCTCAAATGTTTGATACCTGTGTTTTGAATAACGGCATAATTTTTAAATTATGCATAATCAAATGTGGATGGTAAATTTACACTGAAACAAAAAATTTGTTCATTTTAAAACTTGAGCGACATTTTTTTTTTGTCAAGTTAAATTTTACTGTGAAAGTTGGTAGGTGTCTTAAATTTAAGATGGTGATATCTTTATGGTTGCAAAATTCAGTCTGGACATAAATGTATCTTTTGATTGTGTCACATACTGCATGCATTATGTTGAATAATGCATATACCCTGCGGCTGATTAGCAACACAGGCCAGTATTGTCAAGGTAAAAGGCATATATGCAGTGTGGTGTTTGTTTGCCAAAAGCAATCTCCATATCTCCAGGATGGGGCCACTTTGCTGCAAGATTTGTGTTAAATTCTGTTTTGAGCTGAGTTCCAGGCAGGTTGGTGGGCTTGTGAAAGTGGAAATCTGTTTCTGGTACTGCTTGCCTTGCAAGGCATTGTAGGTTTTGCTCTCAGTGAAAGCCAACATCTGAGATGTGGGGATAATGCTGTTATATTTATATTGTTCATGCAGATTTATTTTTCTAGGTAACTGATGATTCTTTGAAGATTGTTACCAAAGGTGCCTTTTTGTAAAAAGGCGAAAATTCTTTAATAAAGCTGAGATTGAAACATTTTTGTCTTGTTTTTTTCCCCTCTCCAAAATTTTAAACATTGAATGAAGAATCATTATTCTATGCTCCATTATCTTTCAGCTGAGCTATTAGATTTACAGAACATGTAGAATTCCCCCTTCCTCACCCCACATCCAGTTTCACAGATGCATCCTTACTCCTTGTATCTGTGCTTTGGTGAGGGATGATGTATGCAACGTCTGTTTTAAATTGGTACATTTAACCAGTCATAACTGGTATGAATCGATTTTTTCATCCCGGCCGCCTCGGGTGATATGAATTCTTTCTTTCCATGCAGGAATTGCAAGTCTATTTCGGTACAGGCCAGCGTATCTGTACACATTTGAAACGGAGTTTGTTTTTGGATTTGTATTCGCTGTGATATTCCATACTGTTACATTCAGTGCATCGCCACAATCGCCTTGAATGTTGGCGACCTCTGTCTGAACCCCCTTTCAGGCATACCCGAGGTCTGCAATGGGCGTTTATTCTTTCTCTAGCAGAAACCTCCCCGAAACGGTCGGTGACGAAACCGGTATTTATTCACACTATCTGCTGTTCAACCAGGCGTCCAAACGGTGCTGAAAGGGTCGCAAGGGTAACTATGTACGTATATGTTACGGTGTAAATAATCTGGGTACAGCATCCGCTATAACGAAGAAAATCGCGGCTATCTTAACTGGTGGTAAAATGCACTGCTTTCAATGTTTCTGTTTTCGTAAACGAAAACACTTGCAGTCTGAACCAGAGCTGTCTAAAATTACGGCTTTCACACACTTGTTTTATGGATCTGTTACTTTTCCCGATAATGCAGCGGTAATTTTAAGGACGAGTGTTAAACAATATATTAGTAACCGTTATTGCAGATTAAAAATACGAGTAATACGACTCGCATCCATCAAGGAAATACACGCGACAGCAACAACATTTAATTAAAGAGGTCCTGGAATGGTAGCATAATCTTTTTGTTCCGAGACTCGAGAGGTCCTGATATCTCGTTCGGAAACTTCCTCAGGTTTTGAATGTCTGCCTGTGTATTTTGTTGCAGTGAAGTATTGGCATGAGTACGCGTGCAAAACAGGTATTGTTCATGAAATCGATTAACAGGATCAAACAACCTCAATTAAAAAAATTAAAAAAAACGTGGGACAGTATGGAATATGGTATTAAGTCAACTGTTAACTCTATTCACGCTGTACTAATTGAAAACACAACATCGACACATTGGAGTTTTACGGTGTGAATTTAGTTGCGTGTTGAAAATATGATAATCTGGTGGCTGCATCATTTTCCAAAAACTTGGGACAGAGTCAATTTAGGACTAATAACGATGTAACAAGTAGAATTTACAACGTTACAATTACATGCACATGGCAAAACGTCAAACAATGTGCTGATGTGGTGTTTTCAATACCGTACAGGATGAATAAAGTTGACAGCTGACTCCTTTTTGTTTTTATTACCGTTTCTCATATTGTTCCAATTTTTTTATTTTTTATTTTTTGGAATTATTACAGTTATTGCGAACTGGCTCTCATGTATTGTAAATCTAGTCCATTTGCTCTGGGGCTGTCTCCAGCTCTGCACCTGAAGGCCTACAATTAGAAAGGTTTTTGGAACAACCTTTATATCTGGACCTGAAAGACACCCAAACATTAGTCAGGAAACTTTTTATTATATAGTCTAAGAAAAGCAGAACCAGCAGAAATGTTGCTGTGAGTGGACAAACGTATTAATTGCAGAAGGCTGGTAAATGACTCTTCCTGGCACATTTCCCCACTCAGGATCGGACGATGTGCTGTAGCTTTTGCGGCTGCCTCGGTGATTGTGGGCTTATTCCTCATGCCTTCTCCTATCGACCCAGATCCCTTCATGTGAGTTCCACAAGGAAGAATGAACCTTTTGTATCTGGGGTCCATACATGCTTTTGTCATGTCAGCTTCAGAGCTCATTTTTGCAAAATAGGGTGTTTAGGTCCAGGTAGTTACACATCACACACAGACTATTTCAGCAGCGTATTACCATAACAGCACACTAATTACCTTCAGCTTGGTTTTCATAACAGCTTTTCAAGTTTCAGGAACATTAAAGGTAATAAAGTATCAGGGGTTGGTGACAAAACAAATGCATTTCTTTGAGGGTTTTGTTTGGGGCAAGTCATGATTATGGAGGTTTGATTCCCTTGCATCCTCCAGTTTTGAGGGGCCCCCACCAGCACTGGAGGGCCCCCTGGCTGTTAACAATAGACTGCAGCGGGGGAGGAGGCTCTTTGTTGGACGGCTCAAGGGACCAGAGTCTTTCACTGCAGACCGAGAAGGTGAGACTGTTTCTCAGCAGGTGTACTGGGGACTAGCTGTAGAATTGCACCTCTATTATAATTTTAACACAGCTGATTGGTTTCTGAATACTGAGCAGTATACTCCCCCTAAGTATCTTAGTTTGCTGCTAGTAGGAATGGGAGAAGAAATAATACCTACAAATCAACAGCAGGACTTTTTTTTTATTATGAAATAACTTTGTATGTTTTGTTAATCAGCTCAAGATAATTTTGCTTACTGTGGGTTTTAAAATCCCCAGATTTGGCATCACTGTTACTGTCTGTAAGAATGGCAGTGACTCAGGTGTTGGGAAGATCAAACCCTGGAGAAACCTGCAACATGCATTTTATCGTGTCCTGTTTGTGCTGGCCCCCACCCTCACCTGGCTCATGCCTTGTGCACCTCACTTTCTCAGGAAATGTTTACACTGGAACCGTGGATGGCAAGGTGTGGAGAATTCAGCAGGACGAGCTTCACCTCATCACCCACATGGGAGAAAACATCCCAGAATGTGGTACGCATAGAACACAAAGAAAAACCCTCCATGCTATGTGGGAGTGTGTACGGGTGAAGGAACAGACCACGTGTACCCTCCTTACAGTTTCAGTACTAACAGTTGACATTACCCTATGAAGCGTTTTTGAAATTGCACTTTTCTTTATCCTTTAATGCAACGTGTGTGTGTAGGACTGTGTGTGGATTTTTAAGAACAATTTGACAGTAGTAATCACACAATTATTGAGTATGATTCCTCTCACAGTTCAAAGACATGCAGGCCAGTTGATTGGGAAGTCTCAATTGCATGCGCGTGCGTGTGTGTGCGCGCACTCTGTGATGAGTTGGCACCCTGCTTTGTGCCCTAGGCTGCCTGGCATAGGTTTCAGGCCACCCTCAACCATCCAAAGTATAAGCGGTTGAATAATGGATGGATAATGTTAAAAGTCCCAATTAATAATTTTAGTGGGAATGAGTCAGTTTATGTTTGCAAACCAAAGATTTTAGATTTTTCTTTATGCGTTTACTTAACCTCATTGTCAAACATGTATTCTTGAAAAGGGCAGAGTGTTCTCTATAATGCTCCTGTGACAGTTTTAATGTCTGCAGGTACCAATAAGGATTATGAACCCGTGTGTGGTCGTCCACACGGAATTCGACTGGACCGCAGAGGACATCTCATTGTGGCTGACTCATACCTGGGCCTATTCCGGGTCGACCCGCACAGTGGGGAAAAAACTCTGCTATTGTCCAGCCAGGAAGGTCTGTTGATTGGCAGATGGAAGACGTGGTGCTTCAGGCTTGACATTTCTGTTTTTTTTCCTCTGATTATACTCTGTCTGTTCCTCAGCTCCTGGTGGGGTACCTTTTAGGTTCTTGAATGGGCTGGAGATTTCCCAAAATGGAACCGTGTTTTTCACCGACTCCAGCAGCCGCTGGGGCCGGAGGCATGTTCGTTATGAGGTGGGGGAGGGATGTGCTGTTACAAGTGTGTGAAGAAATTGGAGGTGTGGTTCAGGCTAGCCATTGCTAAGGAAACACCCACAGTGTCCAGAACCCTAATTATAAAGCCTTCACTACCAGTGCTATAGGTGCAATAGTAACATTGTAATTAGTCATTGTCAAAGATCTGATATAAATCTTTATTTATAGCCTGAAATTAGCTTCAGTAATGAAAATAATGACAAAAATAAGAATAAATACTGTGTGGGAAGTGGTAAAAATCTGACCTGCATCATAAATCAACAGGTCATTGAGACCAATCACCTCGGCCGGCTCATGACGTATGACCTGGAGACAGGCCACGTTGCCATACTGTTGGACTCTCTGTATATGCCCAATGGAATTGCTTTCTCACTTGACGAAGACTTCCTGCTTGTGACTGAGACCAGCATTGCACGCATACTCAGGTGATCTCTTCCCCTGCTCTGCGTATGAACAGCTGTGCCCACCGCTTAGTAGCGATCAAGTTTTACTCTACGAGTTTTGACACTAAGCAGAATTTACCACAGCCTGGGTACTGTAAAAACCTCAAATTTAATTTATGCAGAAGGAACCTGGTGATGTGTACATTGAGCAACCAATATTTGGATAATTTACAAACTGTCTAGGATATTACGGACCGTTGATTGACACACCTAAATTCTCTGACATCATAAAACGGGAGCCACTGTCATGACCTGCCTCTTCTCTCAGGTACTGGCTGAAGGGGCCCAAAGCTGGCACCAAGGAGGTGCTGATGAACAACATGCCCGGTTACCCTGACAACATTCGTGCAACAGACCGCGGCACGTACCTCGTGGGTATCACCACCATCCGGTTCCCTGGTCGTATCTTTCCTCCCTTCCTGGACTTGATTGGGCCTTACCCTGCCATCAAACGGTTTATGATGAAGGTCAGCATCTGTCCATGTCATTAATCCATTGTTCTCACCGTTGAACTTGTTTAAAACATTGGGGAAACGTAATCTGAACATTTGTGGTGGTTAAATGTTATTAAACAGCCAGCCTGTCACTGTTTATATCTTGGGGGAGGGGGTGCTTTATTATTAACTAATCAAGATTTTACATTCAATCAACATTTTTACATTTTTGTATTTTCTGACATCTACCACACCTGTTTTTTTCCCCTGCTATATATATATATATATATATAAGGTGGTTCCTGTAAACTGGTTCAGTGTTCTCCTGCCAAAGTATGGCCTGGTTTTGGAGATTGGTCCAAATGGAGAGCTCCTGGACAGCTGGCATGACCCAAATGGCACCCTGACCTGGGCAGTGAGCGATATCTTTCAGCATGGCAATCGCATCTACCTGGGCAACACAGAATTACCTTTTCTCCCTGTCTTGGAAGACTGACAGGTTTGTGGGGCAGGATCCTGGGTTAGGAAGTGGGGGGGCTTCAGATCCTTCAGTCAGTTAGTACATATGTAGCAGTTAAGTATGGGGGAATAGTGTGAAGCTAATATTTTATTCCAAGTGGAATTACATGTTAACATATTTGTTATTTGTTTGAGACATTGCCACACTGGATCTTCATGAAAGAAAGAAAAAAAAAAAAAAAAAAACTGCAATGCTTTGATTTTAAAATGCCTTTATTGAGCAAAATAGGCAAGCAAGAAGACCAATAATAAACAAACCCAGTACTGTTGCACAAAGGGGGAAAAGGGCGCAAGTGTGTAGTGTCAACATGTTAAAAAGTGCATTTGCATACAGTATTTAATGTACAGAAGCAACATTAAGGGTGATTATACAAACTCAGTGAGTATTATTCTTACTCATTTCCCTTACGGTAAATTGTGGAATCTCACTAATACTCACGAATCTCACTAATATATATAATTATGGAACTGGCCCTCCAAAGACATATGCAATCTATTAAATCCCCCAGCCTTAGATGCACCGAAAGGCCTGGGATGTCATCCGGAAGAAGGTGTGCTCATTTGTTGACCTTTGCAGTCACCAAAAAGCACACTGCCACTGAGAAGTGTCAAAAATTGCCTTTAAGCCATTGGTCACGTTCTGCAGTAGGACAATATAAAGATTTTTTAATTTTGCATTTCATAGGGGAAACTAATATTCCCTACAAATGTGCCTGTCAGAGGGAAACAGACATAAAGGAGAAATAAGTGTCAGCAGTCTGCCCCATACATCAGGCCAAAATCAGACACCATGCTGTATTTTTTTTTTTTTTTTTTTTTTGTTTTTAAATTAGCAGCACTCAAGTCACAATTTGAAAAATAATTTAACGATCTTAAATCAGGAGATGCGAGTCAGAGCTGGCTGACTATAGGCCTGTAAACAGTTTGTAATCAGAGTCCAATTGTGTTGGAACACAAAGACACACTAACCATGACAATTCATGTGCAGTGAAGATAATTTTAGTGTTACCGTGTAGAATCCCCCCCCCATTAAGGTGCTTGTAAGCCATGTGTGTGTCCCAACACACACACACACACACACACACACACACACACACACACACGGGGGAAAAGGCGCTGTGATGAACCCCTTGCACAGATGAGAGAACCAGTGTTAAACAATAAGTCCACTCTGGACAAAAACAGTTACCATACAAGTGGCCCTGTGACATGCAGCTGAAGCACTTCTGAAGACACTTGTGTTTTTGAACTGCAGCACAGGTCCATCTCAATACTGGAGTGTACAATTATACAAATAAGCTGCTCTGGGGGCTTTGGAAAGAACAGTCAGATTCAAATCATTCCCTTTACCAGGAATCATGTTCCTTTTTCCAAAATTTGCCTCCACAGTGAAAAGCCCATAATGTAAAAGATCCCTAAAACGACACAAACATGCATGGTGGTAGTGGTTTAGTGGTGGAGTACCTTAGTAATTCCTCCATAAAAGTAACCTGATGCAATCTTTTTCAGTTATGACTGTTGAATATCACCTACTGTTGTCTTGATGTATTGCAATACAAAGGAAAAAAAAAAAAAAGCAGACAATTAAAATTACTAAATTTAAACTGTTACTCCTAAATTAGCAGTTTCACGTACAGTTAAAAAACCAGCATGTACACAAAATGCTTGATTTTGGGACAGTTTTTTGGGAAAGCATCACTCTCACAAAGGCAACCAAGTTGAAAAGGGGCTACAGAGACTAGCCTTGCCTCAGTCCAAATCCATGGCCCCATCCAGTCAAGCTCCACCCTCTCGAGAAGGTGAGAGGCCGGCCAAGCACTTCCTGTTTCCAGCAGTACCCTACTTCAGCACCTGCCGGAGCCTGGTGACGTGTCGCCCGTGACTGCTGAACATCATCTGAGGGTCAAACTTATACCTGCATGCAGGATAGGAGGCAGGTGAGGTTGGTGTGCCATTTCACAAATAAATCATGTTAAAGATCCAAACCGTGCAGTGCTTTCAGGCACAAGTGACAATACCTGCCTCAGACACATGTCCCTCAAGATCATTATAACGATTTCACCTGTACAGGTAGGTACCACACTTATAATAGAGACAGTGTCTTCGGAACACATCGTAACTTCAAAATATCGTTAGGTGAAACAAAAATACGTGCTGTAAAAAAAAAAAAAAAAAAAAAAAAAAAAAAAACACACACCCCCACCCACACCCACACACACCCACCCACACAACAACCCCCCCCCACTAACACCGAAACAACTGAACGATCGCTGGCAAGAGTAAGGGCATCTCACAAGGCAGGAAACGTGTACATCCCAGTGGCGTCCCAACATATCATACTGCATATACTGCTACGTTTGCCTGCCGCATGAAATAAAAAATATTTTTTACAATTTTATCGTATCGCTATTGTCATCGTAAGATCGAAAAATCACAAGTCGAACCATTGTAACTTGGGGACAGTCTGTGTTCTGTAGGAGGTTCACAGCAAGCAGGTTGCCCCATTTTGCATTCCACTTTTATTGCCAAAGTAGAACTCTTGAGACAACAACAAGCTGAGTGATTCCAGTAGCTCCGCCCACTCACCCTGAGTCATACACGCCCGGTGTATGGCATGAAGCCCCTGAGCAGGACTGGAGCATCATCAGTCGGTGGTTCATCTTCTCCAGTACCTCCTGCTCAATACTCTTGGCAATGTTGGTCAGTTGAAAAGGGTCGGCGGTCAGGTTGTATACCTCCACGAACACCTGGGCAGCAGGAGTCACATTAGACACTTTTCATACTGGTCACACTGCACAGATTGAAGTTATGCCTTAATGGCGTGGGTAACCCACCGCTATAAGTAGGTATTGCGTCAACCAGATAACACATTCACTTTATATTTTAAGAACGTCATGTAAAAGGTGGATATTCAAAGAAATTATCGTCATATGTTTATCCTCTTTCACCAGCTTTAAACACTGGGCCCCATCCATTGCCTAAATACAACCTGACGGTATTCAGAAAAGACATTAACAGTGAAACACGTTCACTCACCTCACTGTCATCAAACTCACAGTACTGCAAGTTGACAGCAGGGGATACCGTGCGCACGCAGGCATAAGTGTTGTTGTACGAGTCCTCACACACACAGTCTGGGAAGCACTCCTAACAGGGGGTAAGAAGAAAGCGAACTAACACGGCACATTCAACTTTAGACGTGAAGAGAACTGCAACTCCCTCCCCCAGTCACTTACCGAGACCCCAGGACCCAATAGAGGACATGCAGGGTCTGAAATGTTCAGTCCTTCACCCTCGTATTCCACAAGCATGTCTGTCCTCCAGGTGACGTTCCCAGCTTTATCATTCTAGGACAGCAGAGAGAGTCTTATGTTTCCTTGAGAAAAGCTGAGAGGGGATGCCTGCACACGACTCTCTGCCTGACTCAGTCTGACCAATCACACAGGTGCCCACCATGAGGGGCAGGAAGGACATGCCATCCATGTGCGTACTGTCGATGCTGCGCCCAGCGATATCCAGTATGGTTGGACCCAGGTCCACGTTGGCCACCAGCATCTGATGACAGATTGACAGTGACATCACATGGTGGCCACAAAAACTAGCCTTTAATACCCATCATTGTGTGGGACATTCTGCTGCTTGTTGTATAGAAAGTAACCTGGCACGTCTGGTTTGGCTTGATGTTAGGGCCTCTGACCAGCAGGGGCACCCTGATATCAAACTCGTACAGCTGCCGTTTGTCCATGGGCAAGGAGAACTGGCCTGGGGGCAGGAGGTGAGAACTCTTGTTTAAAGACCTCCTCTATTTTGCAATTCATTAGCTGACTCTGGTTAGAAACATCTGTTTTAATGTACAGTCACTAGGAATTCGATCCCAGTGGCACCTACTGAGTAACATTACCATTACTAGGCCACAAATGACTACATTTAAAGAGGATCTATATTTAGAGCTACACACCTAATATACAGCAAATATTTTGTAAATTAGTAAATGATACTTTGACACAATCCTATTAGCTGCAGGACTGACCAGTGTGGTAGCCATTATCAGAGGTGAATATGATGTACGTGCTCTCCAACTCGCCACGTGATTCTAGTTTCTTCACCATTTTCTCCACCAGGTCATCAACCGATAGCAAAGTGCGCCACCTGGTGGTGAAACAAACCATTTAGTGACTCTGCACCTTACAACATGGTACAACGCTTTTGAGTGACTCAAAAGTACACAGTTGACGTTACCGTTTACGAAAGACATCATCCAAGAACTGTACAGAAGAATTTGTCATGGGCGTTTTGGCCTGTCTGATAAGCCAGTGTTTATCCTGAAGTAGGAGAAAACAGTTACTTATAGTGAAGTAGGTAGCCCTCTGTGAACTGCAGTGCCTTAACTGCCAAAAACATCAACGTGAGAGGGAGGGTTAAGAGGCCCATCTACCTTTCCGTGCAGATTGAAGCTGGGATCCCGTGGGGCCTTTACGTCAGGGAAGCTGTGCTCATACTGAGGGGCAGCTGTCCATGGGTAGTGTGGTGCGGGAGTGGACACCATCATGAAGAAGGGCCTGTAGTTGGATTTGTACTGGAGGAACTCCAGAGACACATTGGCCTGTGTCGGAGAGGAGATGGTGGGAGGGACACAATGGTGAGAGACGCTCCTGGTACTGGTATCACTGCTCAAGACAGCCAACTCAAGCACAACAATGCTCGTGTGGCATTTGATTAGTGTTAATGAATGAAACCTTCCAGTCTCACGCCCATAGCACTTCTGAGCTCTTACCAAAACATCTGTCAGGTAGTCTTCACTGTAGTTCTGCCCATGATTCTGTGCTTTCCCATTCACAGACAGGGTGTAGTTGTAGTACTTTGAGTTTTTCTCCTGAAAAGGCAGTCAAAATAACTAGGGGTATCACTCTAAACAGGTCAGCTGTTGCAATCATTAACCGACTGCATCCACATTGCAGGTTAGACTTAACTGCACTGCATAGAGCTGAATCTGATCTACTGAGATGACTTCCTGCTCATTTATGCTGCATTTCGGAGGTAAACACAGTTACAGAATGTTTGGGTCCTAAAGCAGGATAAAATGTCGCACTCTGGAAGTTGCTAGAATGTTGCAAGGATGTTCTGAAGGGCAATTTATCTGCTGATTTTAAATTATGCACTTAGGAAACTGCACAATACAGCATTTTTCACTTGGACAAACATGAATAGGCAAATTAAATTACATTTTCAACTAATCAACCATTTAAAACATGGTGATAAAGTGAGATCTTGAATGGCATTAGCAGTTACATTAAAGGTTTCCTAAATCCTCCCTTTTTGGTTTATAGTTTTTGAACAGCTTTCTGGTCGTTTTGTCGACAACCAATAAAACCATATGAAAAACACGGAATGTCACCCAAAATGTCAAAACTTCTGTCATTTTTAGAAGTGGGAACCTCAAACGTCTGGGTGGTGCAGATGTGAAGATCAAGGGTAATTCCTAACTGGTAAACTAAATTTTAAGTTTACCACAATGCCTGAATAAGGCACAAGACCCAAAACTTTAAAGCTTCATTTGGACACCTGAAGGAAACTGAGAAAGAGCAGCACAGCTATCACCTAGGAGATTGTGACCCTTATGAGAAGAAGTTGGACTGAAGTGCAAGATTTAAGGAGTTATGTTTGCCAATTGGTTAGAAGTACGCTGGTAGAAAGAAGAGAAAAACGAATGAATTAAATGGATGAGCATTTTCCTACAATGTTTGCTACAAAATACACAACTCGTAGTGCAAGGGAAAGTAATTTGATTAACAGTTGAGGAAGGAAAAGAAACCTTGGTTTTTAAAGCATACGCATTAATTCTGGCACAGTGGGACATTAGGTCCTCTCCATCAGCTGAGGGGCATTCCTTGACAGAAAAACATGAACCATAAACTAAAAATGGGTAATGTGCTTATTCAACTCTGCCTGCACTGCTCTCTGGGGAGTCCGCTTTTTCCTCCTTGTATGGAAAGACACCATTTTTATTTGGGCTGCTCTTAATTTGTCGAAAGAGCTGTCGAAACTTTCTGCATCACAAGAGGAGAATGATTAAAGACCTTTCAAATGTTAATCTAAAAAACACCCATCTTATCTGTCTGGAAGGAGGGGAAATTTACACTGGACAGGATTTCATTGTGAAATGCATCTGTACCTTTTGGGTTGTTGACATTAAGAAATTATGCCATTATACTGATAGTAAGCGGCTAAATTTAAGAGCCTAAAAAAAAAAAAAAAAATTTAAATATTATATATAAAGAACTGAGCGATGATTTATTAGCCAGTGCTACATTAAAGCTGCTCGTGCATTCCTCACTTCTATACAAACATGTTGTAACCTTCTTGTTTATTAGAAACACACAATGAGGTTTTATATGGATAAATACACACCTCTTATTATTCAAATAATAAAAAGCCACCTACCAGGGCAAACCAATAGTCCCAGCCTGGGGGTACGTGTTCCACACCTCCAGCTTCTGAAGTACCGTACTGGAACATGAGACACACATTGTGACCACAGTGCCTATTATTCTGTTAACACTTATGGATAATTACATGTAATACACTTGTACAAAACCATGGGTGATATACCCCTTATGGAATCATACATAAAATATCCAGTTCATCCTCATCCCCCCCAAAACCACTGTCAGGCATTTTATTTTTCATAAATGATTGACAGAAGGAGCTTGTAACCGTGTTCAGAAGAAACAGAGGGTGTTGCTATTGACACTTATGCCCACTGACAGCTTTTATTTAACCGGGTAAGAGCTGCAGTTCCAAGCAGAGCAGTTTGTCAGGCCTTGGGACACACACGGATGTCATATCCTCACCTCATTCAGGTACTTCCCGGCGAAGAACGTCTGGTAGCCACTGTTCTGCAGCAGGGCTGGGAAAGCCCATGGCTCCTGGCTTTTCTGCCATGCCTGGCTGCTGCAGTTGCCCTCAAGGGTGTTGTTAACAACATGGTGGTTGTGTGGGTACTTCCCTGTCAG
Source organism: Chitala chitala (assembly GCA_025773905.1). NCBI lineage: Eukaryota > Metazoa > Chordata > Actinopteri > Osteoglossiformes > Notopteridae > Chitala > Chitala chitala. Next base: position 11,960,895 of record JABJVR010000052.1, read on the forward strand.
GATGCTGGCACGGCTGGGGCAGCAGAGAGGGCTGGCAACAAACTGGTGGGGGACACTAGGGGTTACAATACAGCATCTCCAGAGACTCAATGTTCAGCATTTCACTGTCACCTGAGTGACATGTTTTTGAGACTCCTAGGACAAACCAGTTTTGGAAGCACCTAGCTTTGGTGGGGGGGGGTATTTAAAAAAAAATAAAAATAAAAATAAATAAATAAATAAATAAATAAATAAGTCCCATTTGGGAGTTCAGTTGAAAATTAAAGATAGGAAAAAGCTACAAATTAAATATAGTCAGTATTAGTACACATCTTGAAAATGTAACAGCAAAGCCAAAATCTGAACATATCATATGGAAACACTTTTCTGCATTGCGGTGGCAGTTATTTCTGATGTTACTCACATAACAAAAAAAAATAAAATAATGCCATAAGTGGGGTGGCCCAGCTTTGCACTAGAATGACAATAGGCATTGTTTAGCTCAAGCAATTACTTGGGTATGTTCGTTAATGAGCAGACTGTCTGCATGCGTGTGTACATGTGGCTATAATAAAGTGTGGACTTACAGCGTTGGTAAACGATAGTCCTACATCCCCAATTAGCCTTTTTGTCTTATTTAATGGAATCTGCAAAGAAGAGGAAAAAAAAAAAAAAAAAAAAAAAAAAAAAAAATTTTTAAAAAAAAATTAAAAAAAAAATAAAAAAATTAACAAAAGTTTTTCAAGCACTAACAGCTGATTAATTAGGCACTGGGATTGAGTGCCAAACTTAGGCATGCAGATATGCATCTATAGTAAGAATGCTAGAACACACACTTATGACAACAGGAATTAAAAACAATCAAAACTGTCACAAATAACCAAGCGTAATACATCTCTTTAAGAAGGTTTCAGGTGTCAGAAAGGTGACACTTTTCGTAGTAATTCGGTTATTAAAACATTTTAATTGGTTTACCGAAGTTGAACAAAGATAGTGGTTATTGTAAATGCATCTCGTGTCATAAACAAACACGTCCCTACTTACAGGGGTTTCTGTAAGACGTCATACAAAAAAAAAAAAAAAAAAAAAAAAAAATAAAAAATAAACCAAAACAAATTGTAGTAAATTAACGAAAAGTTGAACTGTCAAGTGCAAACTTTAAAAGAAAGGGATACCGTAAAACCACCCAAATTATATCCTCATAATCCTGCTAAAATTTAAAGCATGACCAATAATTTGAAAAGAGTATTAAACATAAATTTTCCGTATTAATCTATTGAGTCAGATCACGGAATTGAAAACTACAAAAATTCCATAAAAGCTAACTAAGAAAATAAATATCAATCTTACCATGCCACCAATTGCAACATCCAAATCGTCAGTCAAGATCAAAACAATATTCGGTCTTGGAGACTTTGCAACTACTGCCATGTTACCGAACAATAAAGTGACGCAGATAAGAATGAAATGAAACAACGATCGATAACATGTAACTGAACGCATTTTTGCAGCGTACTAACACACAAGCTAACTGCTGCTCGGGTTAAAGGTATCTACGTTTACGGGATAAAAAAAAATTGACTGCAAAAGAGCTGCCTTTCAATAGGAGTGGTTACGAAGAAACCCCCATACAGAGCTTCCACTCGTCATATGCCAGCAGACTACGAAAGAACCGGTCAGCTGACGGGCCGAACTGTCCACGCGCTGTTTGTATATGGCGTCGGCCTTCGTGATTGGTGGTTACAAAGTAAGTTGAGTAACGTGGTATAACGCGTGCGCTGCGTCAGGGCAAATGGATTGTGATTGTGTGTGTGTGTGTGTGATGTACCGGATTACTCAGCCTAGTGCCACCAACTGTACACATTAATTTTATTCATTTGAAGGGAGTTGCGTGTGACGAACTTCACGTTTTGCGATGCTGTAATGCAATATATAGCGATCAGTTTTGTTTAACGCATCGCGAAAACGAAACCTACAAGTATATGATACAGCGGTGTATAGGTGCACATATATTCATCTCACAACATTAAAGTAAAACTTCACATTGTCACCTTGTTTACGTATAGTTAATGAAGGTTTCAAACTGCATGCATATTTTGGTACGCATACATCCACATAAATTAAGTTTTTTTTTTTAATCATAGAACACGTACTGGAATTTTATGATATTTTCGGCCGTTATAAATTATAATGGGATTTGATGAAATAAGAGGAATCTTTGAAATATATCCATTATTAATGTTGCGTGTTTAGTCATTTTAATAAAATATTAAGATGTTTAATCTAAGATCCCAACTTGAACAGAAATCAAGTTGTTTTAATTTGTAAAAGGACTTCATTTCGATGCCTATAACAGAATCTAACTATTGTATAATACAATTGTCAAATACACTTGATATTTTTATGAAACAAGTAACTTTGTATAATACAATTGTCAAATACACTTGATAGTTTTATGAAACAAGTAACTTGCTACACTGTTTACCCCGATAGTTCAGTGTCGATGTGATAGATAGTAGGGAAAAATATAAATTATATTACATCACGTCGCGACAAAAAGACGTAGTAACCTGTCCAGGTGTAACACGAGCGGTGAATTAAAATAGTTACACCTGTTGGCAGTGACTTCTACGGCGTAGAAAAGTTTCATATAGGACTGTACTATTCGTCCCAAGAGGGGAGTTCACTTAGCGAACAGTGGTTCAGGAAGGAAATGAGCATTCCAGTTAAGACAGCACAACCTATTTCAAAGAGTGGAATGCTCCCGGAACTTGGGCTGCTCCTCACTGCTTAGAGTTTCAATATACCTGCGCGTTTGTTATCTGTTTTAACGGAGGCGGGCCGTGTTGCTGCTTTATTGACATGAAACAAGGTTTGCATGAAGTTAATGGACGGTGCAAATGGAGAAATGGCGTCTCAAGAAGTGCTAGGGGAGAACGAACTTTTGGAAATTGATATATGTGAGGGTGACATCTGTTCCGAAGGAGAGAGCGGTGTTTTCGTGAACTCAGGTACATCGTACACAGATGGATTAAGTATATTTGGCCAATGGGCTGTTTCAAACCACAACCATCTGTCGGATGAAACGAGCCCGGACAGTAACACTGACCCCATAGATGAGGCCCCTGCATCACCAAAAAGCCCCGTTCTTAAACGCATCAAGAGTTCAAATAGTTCTGTCAGCTCAAGTTTCGGCAATGGCGTTTGTTCTGTGCAGAGTGAGAACTTGGAAGAAGAGCCGAGACCGATGTCCAGAGCATCGATTCTGGATTGTCTGTTGGTAGAACTTTACGACACCTACACGAGCCACAACAAGAAGAGTGTGGACAGTCTGGACAGTTCAACTGAAGCCTCTAGTTCGGATGCTTTTCTCGGAAGAAGTAATACGGGTTCGAGTTTTCTGCAAGAACTGCAGGGGAAGCATACCAGACGGCATCAGATGAATTACCTGGTTCAAAAAGGTACATTCCACACACACACACATATATATATTATATATATATATATATATATATATATATATATAATTAAATGTTTATGCCGGAAAAAATTACATATCGTCAGTTATTGTTGTTTTATGTGTACTTTGACTTTTTTTCCTGTGCAAAACGATGAATAAAATACTGTAGGTCGAACAAGCACTCCTCCTGTCGTTTAGTCTAATTGTGATTGGAAACGTTGAACGTGGAAAGAAGACACAGGGGCCGGCGGGAGTATCTTGCACGTTTGAGTGTATAAAGTGTGTATATTGTACAATGATTAGTAACCATAGCATCACACTTTTTGCAAAAAATAACATGCAAGGATGTCATTCATTTCGGTCAAACATTTATGTGGATTGCTCTGAACTGGAAATTCAATAATTTAATTTTGTGCTTTTTTTTTTTTTGGTCAAATTTATTTCCATTTGCGTTATAGTAAATTCAACTGGTAGAAATAGACTTTCGTTTTCATAAAATACAGTTAATCGGTGTGTTTAACATCAGATAGGTGTGACCTTAAGTTCAGATACTACTTCAGAAAGAAAACGTCATCTGAACTGTGAGTTGCGTCTGCCATCTGACACTTTGGCACGCACTGAAGCGATCGCGCTTGTCATGGATAACGGAGAATAGTACATTTAATTGATCTCACGACGTGTATATCTTTCATTTGCGATTACGTTTGCAATCGTGAGAAGGGTCGTTCAGCATGTTTGAAGTGGGGAAGACGCATTTTAAACCGCGTGCTTGAGTCGAAGTTTCCTTGTAGTGTACCTAGGTCGCGACAATTAAGCGCATTTTTTTGTGGGAGAAGTAAGGATACTTCCACCCTTATTTCTCATACTTTTCAGATTGCGAGGAGCTCTCATGGATAATCCAAGAAGTGAATTATCGCATCGGGATTCAGTCCGCCAAACTCGTACGTCAATTGAAGAGGAAGGACCGACTGTGCAACAAATTGCAGAAGAACTACGATATTGTGACCGCCTGCCTGCAAGCCGTCTCCCCGAAGAGACGTAAGTCTACGCTTTACACTTTTATGCTGTCTGATACGCATTTTTATAGAATTTCACGACGTCCATTGTCAGACCTCTAGTGACGATGATTTACTGCAAAATGAATGCCATTTTGGCGGCACGGTGGCGTGGTGGTTAGCACTGTCGCACCTCCAGGCCTGGGGTTCGATTCCCGCCTTGGGTCTGTGTGTGTGGAGTTTGCATGTTCTCCCTGTGCTTGG
>JABJVR010000052.1:11965692-12011296 GCA_025773905.1 Chitala chitala
CAAGGGAGTAAATACCCCATACAGGCATGCGCCTTTGAAAAGCACCCTTCTCATTTCTCTGCACATCTATAAAGCTGGCTCTGTGACTTACTGTTCAGGTTCTTGTTGACTTTCTGTGCTGACAGCTCCATCACGTGCTCCCTTGTCTCTGGTTTCTCGTTGCTTCAGCCTTTGGTTGTTGCCCTCCTCACTTCACGTCAGCTCTTCATCACCTCTGGGGCCGTGAGCCATCTCTAACCTTTCCATCTTCTCCACACTGAAGGATCCAACGCTGCCCCCATCCGCGAATGATTCATGCTGTGCCTGTGAGCCTTCTGCCACCTGTCCGCAGACGATGGTGCTGATGCTGATGTCATCCCATGGCATCACACGTCGCGCCTTGTGAACTCGAGCCAGATGACGTCAGCGTGCCGCAGCAGAGTGGACTCTTACGCAGGAACACGACTCGGTGACTGGACTGCCCCCCTCCCTATCTCTCCCAAACCCAAAACACAGGCATTCAAACCAGGTTTCTTTTCAACTTTACGTCCAACTGAACCTGCAAACTTGTGTTTTGTTCATAACGACCCCTCAAAGGTGTGAGCACAGACTGAGATGCTCAGCTAGATCCACTATGCACATTGTTTGCCCCAGAAGGGTGGAGGAGGGTGATAATGATTCACAGAATGAGAAGGCTTCTCTCACCGTCCCTAAGAGTCTGAGGTGGCTCATCCGCTCCACGCCATGTTCATGTGACTCAGTGTCCAGTGACACCACGGCAGCCTCCATTTACTTGGCATATGTTCTGAAGAGTAAGACAAAATATGTGTCCCCCACCTCTTAACCACTTGTAAAAAAATAAATATGGAGAACAAGTAAATTTTTTTGGCTACATCCCACCTGTAAACAAAAGGGCCTCCATTAACTTGTTTCCGAGAAGAGCAAGTAATCAGTTTGGTTCTGAGAAGAAGGTCTGAGGTGACAAAGGTTTACTGGACATACTGTCACAACAAATCAAGTACACGTTCCACATCCATTCCTACTGCTGGTGATCTTTACTTTTCACCTTAATCCACAGGTTTTTCTGGTGGATACAGTCCAGGCTCCATAAGGCATTGGCTGAGGCAGAGCTGGATCCTGGTTCATCTTGCCAAATGCACTTTGGGTGCAGATTAAACTTCACTAAATCAGGCTGATTATTTAGCCTATGTTTTCGCACACTCTGCCTCTGTGCAAAAGCAATTTCTGTAACATAATGAGACAAAACAGAGCTGCGAAGAGGCCTAGGTGGAAACGCAGCTGCTACATGACGTGCAGCCTCAGTCCTCCTCCGTCACACGTCCTTAATGAAGCCATTCACAGGGATTAAAGGCTGTCCGCACAAGTTAGCATCCCAGGTCTGCACGGCAGCCTGTCTCTGCAAGGTGTCTGGTCACGCTGCTGTGAAACCTCCCTTGTTGCCCAGCAGGGGAGATGGTGACAGAAGACCGGTCCAGAGCAGAAACATACCCTTACAGGTAAGTCCTGCTCCAAACGTCCTGCTCAAATATTTGTCAACAGTTTGCAAACTGTCTACTAACCATGCACATAGAGGAATACAGGATGCGTTGCCAGAGTGAGTGTGAAGTAATTACTTTAACAAAGTCGAAAGGCTTTCTGACATTTTGCCTACAACTGTTTGCCATAGCGATTACTATCTCCAACATATTTGCATTTCTTGCCCAAATTTCATTGTGCTTAACTGTACAATGACAATAAAGGAATTCTAATTCTAATTCTAATTTCTTGCTTTGAAAGCTGTGTAAGGACATTTTAAAACTGTAAAATGCATTACAACACAGAAGCCTCACTTGCATGTGTGATGTGTTTATGGACAAAGGTATAAATGCTACCTGTTCAATTGGCATCCCTAATTGCATAGTCTAGTAGCACCCTGACCTCACCAAAGAGTGGGTTTCTTTATATCAAGACCAGAAGAACAACAGCACAATCTGTGTAGATGATTAAAACACACCACAAAATAAAATTCATGATGCAGAAGCCTTTAAATCCCTTTTATGATAACCCTTTAGGTTTATAACACTGATCTTACAAGCTTAGGGGCTTTAAGGTGTCAAGAGCAACTGTAAGGAGAGAAACACTGAGATGGGATGCCAACTGTATGGGCGTGAGGCCAAAGAAAGGGCTTTGAAGGTCATTCTGTGCCAAGCTGTGCTATTGGCCTATACATCATGTACAGAGAATATGTAGGCTTATGATCCCTCCCAGGCTTATGATCCACTTGAAGTTATCAAAGCATCTATAAATAGTTGGAATCATTGGCTTTTCAGAAACCGAACCAAGCCATAAAACAAAAAAATCCATTTAATCTCTTTAATTAAGTCAAATTTAAAGTTACAGTTAACTTGTTAGGAACTGTTGACATTATTAAAGTACGTAACTCTTGCAATTAAACCAATCCTCAGGAATAGCAGCAGCATTGCATTCCCGCATGTAATGTGTATTTCAGCACACACGTACACAGCATACTCGATACAGTACTTCCCTGTCCTGCGCAGACCAGTTCGCGCTGTGCAGCACCTCTGAAAACCATCTGTCTCGACTGGATGAATGCAGCAGAACAGCCGATTACGTTGGCAAAAACGGAAAAAACGAGAGGAGGGACAGGACAGACAGAGAGAGAGAGAGAAGGAGAGAGAGAGAGAGGGAGAGAGAGAGAGGGAGATTACTGTGCGCGGTATGCATCAGTAAGACATTCAACACGCACAGTGCGGTCCAAACTGGGAAGTTTTCAAAGGAACATTTACTACCTTATTACCTTCATGTCGACTGTGCTGGATATTTTCACACCGATGCTATGGTTACCTTTATTACGGTAGGAACACTCTAAAGCTATTATTCAGAGATTTTGGTTTACTTTGTTTTAGGATACATACTGTAAGCGAATTACCAGTTACTGATAATTAACTTATCGTGCGTACCACTGTAAACCAAAATAACATTGACTACAATATCTAGATGCATTAGTGCAAAAAGGGCAAAACTTCGTACTTCTTAGATTAACAGAACCTTACAGTACGTATAAATTATTATACAGAAAGTTTTAAAATTTAGAAAGCAATAAGGATCTTTAGTTGAGTCGCAGTAAAAGTAATGGAAACTAGTGGATTTTTCAACATCCAAGGTCCTGTATATCTCCACAGGTATACATTATACAGTATATGATACGTAAAATGTCGTCTTCAGCGCGCGTTGCCCAGGGGGGAAGTAAAAACCAGTAGGGGTGCAGCCACGTTTTAATTTACACGTAATGCAGTCCCATTACATATAAGCAAAATAGAGAAAAAGACCACATAACTGTCGCGGTGGAAAGACATCTTTACTTCGAAAAATCATAAATGTTTTTAAAAATGTAATTTATTAATATAAATTATAAAGGCGGAATCAGTTTGTAAACATTTGTACTTGTCAACAAGACTTAAAATATATCGTAAATAAGGGAATATCAGTGTTCCTTACTGAAATTAAATTGTCACAATCGTAAAACTACTGTTTTGGTATAATAATGTGACATGGGAATTAAGATCTCCGTTTTCATTTCTCAGACGAAGACACTTGTCCTGTTTCAAAAGTAGTGCACAACAGGAAACCAAACCTTAAAATGCTTACAACACTACAGCGCGTCAAGAAAACGAACCCATATTCATATTGGTGCCACGGCTGCGTCCGGTACTTTACCGGCCTTCGTTAGGTTAAATAACTTTGTTTTAATAAGTGTAATTTTTCTTAATGTACATCATTATTAAGTATTTAATGTAACAAGACGAGCTTTTCACCTGTTTAGACCGTCCTTTTTTTTTAGCTTTGTCCCTGATCAGTCAATCCATGAAATGATTAATCCACACAAATCTGTGATGGAAACGTAACGGGACATTATTTGGAATATACAGCATGCTTACTCCGCGTCCCTCCTTCGACCCGTCCTGCAGCGTCAGATGCCCGATCAGATGCGCGCTTTTCCTGGACGCAGGCTATGAAGAGTCTAACATGGTCTCACTTCTCAAATAAGCATCTGTCAAATTATGGATTTGAGCCATGGTGGTACATGATGCTGTTATGGGGAACAAAATTAAATCCATTAATTCCTAAGAGATTAGTATCTATTTATGTTGTATCAATAGGCAAGTTTTATTTATTAATTGATTTTTAACATTTTATAGCTGCCCATTTTCTTACAACATATCCTAAACGCAATACAACTCAATGCAATTCAGATTACGTATATTAAACTGATACAGCACACTGTCCCAGTTACATTTCAATCTTTATCTGGTTGGCGAATATTATTTCTGTTTTAATTATAGCAAAATAAAATTTCTTTTACATGTTTAAATTTGGTCCAAGCTGGAAACGATGTAGTAAGATGCACACATTAATGAAGTGAGTGGTTTAAGGCGCGCTAAAAAGGGATGTGGTTTTCGCGTGTAAGGGGGGTGGTATGCCGTACCCAGTTCTTTATCGTCCACGGCCTTTAACTTCACAGCAACTTCTTATGGGGTGCTACAATTCATGAGACGGGGTTAAAAAAACTCACCTGACTCAGTACAATTGAAACAGAGAGACAGAACCCATGGCAATCCCCCCCAAAAATCAGATTTGAAATGTTTTAATTACAATATTAAACTTATTTAAAAATTAGGTGTTTAAATTTGTACATTCGTCTGGCAAATTATAGTAGAAACGAATATTTATAACACGAAATGTAAATAAAAAATAATAGTAGAACGAATATGGCGGATTAGAGCAACAGGTGATTTTACTGCTTTGAAGACTCCCATTTAATTCCGTTAGAAGTTTTGTTTTACCTCATTTAAGACATCGTTTGATGCCGCGCATGCGTCCTATGTCGTACCCATTAGCGGACCTCGAATAGATTTACGATAAGATCACAGTTTAATCTCCGGGATTACACGGAATGTGTTTTTTGGCAGTCAGTAATATATCAAAGGATGTAGTCTTCACCTCTCTTCACTAAGCTGTTTGACGCATACATGGCATAAAACAAGGCTGCTAATGTCCGTGATAAACAAAGAAAACAGGATTACTTGTGCCATTTATATAAAATCAATATTTATGTAGTGGCTTTTATGAAGTTATTACATAAAAATTACTTTAAATTATATCATTAAGAATATGCACACACCTCCTAAAGTATACTTGAGTTTTTTTCTTGCCGATTACTTCTTACCTGCAAAATGTTAACATTTGATGTGGCATCTTAATTGAAGGATTACATAATGCCGTTTTTCCACTTCCATGTGGTAGGCCTCAGTGCTTTTCCACAGGTAGAGTGCCCACGTTCACTGCCGTCACCACTGATGCCTTCCAGATGTTAACTTTTACTTGGGCAGAGAGATGCAAGCAGAAGTGAAAAGGAAGGATCAAGTCATGTGACACATTACTGTATTAGGACCAGACCTGAGGGCAGTTTTTTTGTATATGCTGCCTGTACCATTTTGTGGTTTAGATTACACACGCCTGACCACCCACACACAAGCAGGCGTATGCACCCACACCCACACACACGCACTCACATGCACACACACACACACACACACACACACACAAAGACAGACACCTTAGCATAAGATATTGCACATCACAACAAACAAACAAACAAAGATAAATGACCTACCATGATTTGTAAAACTTACTCTATTTTTATGCATACATTGAAGTGTGACATGAAGGACCAGAACTCCTGAGTTTGCAAATGTTGTTTTTATTATGCTATTGTAAAAATAAAGTCAGCTGAAACAAGGCACTTTTGCTTAGGCAGTTGAGAAAGAGAAAGAAGCACTCAAATGTATGCTGGTACATGTGAAATCTCTAGATACAGTTTACAGAATTACTGAGTCTGTTCAATTTCTGAGAGAGCATTTTCACTTTCTGTGAAATGTGGAGATTAAAATTTCCGGAAGGTGGGAGGGGTCAAGAACAAAGATGCATGATCTTGTTATTCATGGAACATGCTTACGGATTATGACGTTAGTGCAGAATTTAGCTGCAGTTTCATAAACCTCTGGCCAGTTTGGGGCACAGTGACAGATGAACATGCACATACGTTACATGTGTGGTTTGCTTAGTTTTAGTTCTTCTGCATCTTAAAGTGGTGCACCATCTACACCATCTACACCATCTACACCTTAACACCACATCGCTAAAGGTGAAGGCAAAACTAAAGGAAGAGGAAAGATCTGTCCACTTGGTGCTCTTTGGTCTAAAATTATGCATTTCTTTCACATATAGGACACATGAAATCCCCATAAGCAAACAGCACCATTGTACAGTAAATGGAAACATATGTGCCCAGATGCCTGTTTATTTGTTTCCTGCCTTTGATTCTGACATTCAATTTATAGCAGTACAGCTGAGTAATTTTGGACGGTCCCTCCATCGCCTTTAATAACCACACTTACCCTCCGTCACATTCGTTGCCCAGTTTAGTAATGCATTATTAACTGTGCATTTAGTTGCCACAGATATTCCTTCTACAAAGACAGTTGTGTAGTTTATATTCTCTAATTGGTACAAAACAAAGACAGAAAAAACCAAAAAGACAAGTGGGACATAAAGACACTCGTCACATGTCATCTGCTCTATGTCTCAAGTAATTGGTCACATCCGTGACATTTATGACCTACCAGGCAGAAATTTTGCAAGCTTGGTAATAAGTCATGACACGCTCATGTAACAGAGCGTTGCATTTTTGATGTCTGAGACACAGACCAGTCTTTCCTGCAAAACGCAAACTTGGAACAGCTCGTCACAGCCTCTCCCCTTGTGGTCCTGTAGCACGCTACAGAAATAACGCACGTGGTTCATCTCGGCACGTCCCTGCTTCACGCGCCGAATGACTTATCTTCACGTCCAGCATAAGGCCATTGCCGCCTACGCACAACGCCAACGCTCGAATTGCGATCGCGTCAGCGTGCGCTCGGGCCAAAAGCCGATTACCAGCGATGCTCCACTGCTTCTTCTGCACAATAAAGGCAAAAAACCCCAGCGCTTGCTGCATACCTCCTGTTCCACAGCTGTGTTAATTTCACCTCATTTTACTGGTGTAACCCCAACCTTTAATTGTCTCTGCATGCTAGAACAGGGCAGAGCAGTGTTGGCACGGTAGAAAACCGTGCCCGACAACTTGCTGTGCCAGTTTTATTACAAGCACACCAGACACAACATGCAGTCATGTTGCAGAAGTAGTAAGAAGGCCGTACATGGGCCTCATGCTTCTGCTGTAATTGTTACACCTTTACCTGTCTGCGCAACTGCTGCACATGTACAGCAATGCTACACTGCAGCGCTGAGACCTTCTCAGAAACTCATCGCCTGCTTCAATAAAGCCTTATTTTCTTGATAATTTTAGCAATGAAAAATGTATGATGCGTTTATTGATCAGTTGGGGAGACAGAAAAAACAAAATTTAAAGTTGATGCTCAAATACTGCGTTTGTTTGTGTGGCCTGAGGTGTTAATTCTGCTCCTTGATGCCACGTGTGGCTGACTTACAAGATGTTTTCCATTTGTATGGTAGGCTTCAGAGTTAGTCATGGAAACATCTTGCGACTGGAGCTTGCACATGCTCTGTGAAGGAAAGTTGACTAACGACGGGCCCCTGCTAATGTGGCATCGCCTGCACTGCTCTGCTCCTGCAGAAGGCAGGTCTATGGTGCAGTTTGACCATGGACAATCCCAGAACATTTGCTGTTGAGCGACCAGGTTAGACTCTGTTTTGAATGGGGTTGCTGTTATTTCTAAATGTTATTCACAATACAAAAAAAATAATAATGGTGCTAAAGGTGGTCAGGCTAGGGAGGCAGAGGTCATGCCTCAGCTCCACCACTGTGCGTGATGCTAAGGATCTATAGTGACGGTACATCTGCTGAAGGAGGTCTACGCGGATGCTGCAGAGTATCACTGAAGTAGACGCAACCATGTTGTACTGAGACCCCGGATCCAGTCCTTAGTCTGAAAACTGGACTTTATTTTGTCATTGGTGTGTCTAAGTACTGTTGTCACTCTGGAATAGATCACTGTGGGTGAGAAAAAATGTGCACAGCAAATTTAAATCCAGAATTTCTTGCAATTATGGAGTTCAGCCTTTAACACAACAGGTGAACAGAATACTGTCAGACACGTTATCCAGCCGATACGCACAAGCTGGTCACAGCTATCCTCTTTATCCACCGGTTGTCTTACCTTCTGGTCAGGGCCCAAAAGAATTCTCCTGCTCTGCTGGTCTGTCTGTTCTCATTGTCTGCGGGTGTCGGGTGGGAAGGGGAAAGGGGGTGGGGTGTAGTGTTCATATCGCAGAGATTGTTGAGCCTATTTGAGGCCTGAAGGCATCTTCTATTTATATCAAGAGCGCTGTGTTTGGACGCAGATAACAATGTTTCACCTTGGCCTCCAGGTGATGTACTTGCTTTTGGCTCCTCCTTCTGAATTTGAATTCTGGGACCCACTCACCCTCCCTTCCTGCTGACAACTCATTTCATTGTAAGCTTGTTTGCATGAGGTATGATTTTATCTCCAGTAACACAGTGGTCAAGCTCGGAAACACAACTTGATGAGACATTAAATTCCACTGTGGACAGGTGAACAGGTGGACCACATATATGAGCTTGTGTCCACGCATGCAGAGCTGTCATGTGCTTAGTGACATTATGCTATCAAACTCCCACAGATGAACAACTGTGTATATTGGCCTGTCACATCACTTCATATGTCTAAAAGACAGCAACTATATGTTTTGGCAGATTTACACATTTAAAAAAGGTGAGGTATAAACAGTTTACACAGCAGGAGTATCCAGAGAACTGCAGACCACATTTGACTTAACGTTAACAATGTAAGTTTCCCCGGCACAAAAGCCTCAAATATCTAGAGACCCTCCACAGATAGCAACCATAGGTAGTGTTTATGATTATCTAATGAGATAAGAACAAATCGCATCACAAATGGTTATAGCACTTGAAGAAAACTGCTAAGGTTTTCCGCTTCTATGGCTTAACTGCTGTGTGTAAAGTGTTTGCAAATTCAGCTGCTTTGTTGGTCTCTTCCCGATAGGGGCTTGCATGATTACACAAATATTACTTGGGATATGGCTCCTTGTACCATCTGGCTCTTTTCACAATATCATACATACAGTGAAACATAGTTTAACAAGTAATGTATTTTGCACCTTTTTGGCAGAAGAACTGGAACATTCTTGGCTGGGTTCATTTTTAAGACAACACATGACAACATATTACAGAACGTTTTTGCTGCAGGTGTAACTGTGCACGTGCACTTCTAATGTGAACGAAAACAGTCGCCGCCATTCATACATGCAAATCTGTTTTGGACCGTGGTGTTGCTTCCTACCTGTGTAACTGCCATGGCTAACTGTTATTTGTCCAGTGTACAGGGGCTAACAACTGGGGTTCAGTGGTACATTTACACAGGCATATGGCATATACCCATCTCTAAAAAATGGAGGGACTGTATACCTGCCTCCCAAAAAAATGTGCATCAGTCAGTACCTACCTACCAAAACAGTGCTACACCACCGGCTGATAAAAACCGCCTACAAATGTTTATATGGCAAAAACTCCTTGGGAGTGATTTAAACCACGAGGGGTGGGATTGCCTTATGTTATTGTCCAACACGTGATTCCACTTTCCATTGGGTTATACTGTTGATTATCACTGGGTTAAATCACATCTCAATTCCAGAAGTTTGTTAAAATCAGCAATCCGATTAATGAAAATGTCAAAAGACTTGTTTTATGTTTACGGGACATCTGAGTAGGCCGGTGGCTGCTCATTTATAGTAGTACATAAATACACAAAATGTGTTTTGTTAATGCAATAGAACAATAAGCATATTTATACTCAGTAGTCTCAAAAGAATACCTTGAAAACAGTAACCCCACACAAAGTCTCAACACATATAGTGTACACAGTTGACCTGTAATGGTGTACACAGCTAACCTGTAATGGTGTACACAGCTAACCTGTATTGGTGTACACAGTTAACCTGTAGTGGTGTGCGCAGTTGACCTGTAATGGTGTACACAGCTAACCTGTAATGGTGTACACAGCTGACCTGTAACTGTGTACACAGTTAACCTGTAATGGTGTACACAGCTGACCTGTAATTGTGTACACAGTTAACCTGTAATGGTGTACACAGCTAACCTGTAATGGTGTACACAGCTGACCTGCAATTGTGTACACAGTTAACCTGTAATGGTGTACGCAGTTGACCTGTTAAAGTGTACGCAGTTGACCTGTAATGGTGTACACAGTTAACCTCTAATGGGGTACGCAGTTGACCTGTAATGGTGTACACAGTTAACCTCTAATGGGGTACGCAGTTGACCTGTAATGGTGTACACAGTTGACCTGTTACATTATAAATTCGATTCAGTAAGAATTTAAACATAAGAACCCACTTGTACAAAAAAGTTTGTCTAAGTGTACTCATTAGTAAGTACTTTTCTGCTGTTACAGTGTGTTTCTGTGTAAAATATATATATAGTTTTTTTACATAATTTATTTTCTTTTTACTTTTGTTGATACTTTGGTCTTAATCAGACATTGGATCAGACCGAAACAAATGAGGCAGGCAGAAACATAGATAACTATCACAAAGCTACGTTATATAAAACTAGACTTGATGAGATAAACATGACAGACCTTTCTCTGAGGGCCAGTTGTGCACAATAAATAGAATTTGCTAACTTGACTGCCAGCAAGGCCAAGATTTAGGTATTTTCCCATTGGAGACACAAGGTTTTTGGCTGCAGGGCCCTTAACAAGGCTCACTTGTGCTTTGTAAAACCACAGAAGTGTTCAGCTGGGAGGTGTCTGTGGGTCTTCTGAAACTCGGCCTGTTCTATGATCCTAATGTCCCTGAGTGTTTCAAAAGCTGCTACAGCCCCTTGATGATCAGCCCCCCCCTCTGGCTATGTCCCCCCCACCCACCTCGTTATTCCCCACGCACTTGTGACGTCGTTGCCTTATCAGATGGATATGCATCTTCTTGATTGCATAACTCCAACAGCATTTCTATACTTTGGCCCAATAAAGACAGGAATCCAGTGCTCCAGGTACCGTCGCAGTTTTTGCTAAGCAATAATACTGCTTTTCATCGCAGGTCAGCCTAAAAGAGACAAATGAAAGAACTGGAATTTCCTCCATCTTTTACTGGTGAACGACAGTAGTTCATCCATATAAAAAGCTCTTCCTCCATGTTCCTAAAGTAGATGGTTTAGGATCTTGACAAAAATGGTGCTTAAATAAAAACAGCAAAAATGTGTACGTGTTTGTCTGCATGCATACGTATGTGTGTGTGGCGGTGTTTGTCTGCATGCATACGTATGTGTGTGTGGCGGTGTTTGTCTGCGTGCATGCATATGTGTGTGTGCACCTGTCAGGTGAACCAGTCATATGTTATATGACGTTGTCTGTTGTTTTAGGTCTTTAAAACTGTCTTAAGCCTCTCTCACATCGAAGACAGTAAAATGTGTAGAGAGAAGGGCAAACATTTCAGTAAAGGAGTAGTTAAACATGTCTGTGGGACCGTTACCTGGGCTTTGACCAACAATGTCCTTCTCAGATTTTGCAGTGGAATGAAACAGCAGATGAGTTCATGTAATTGGCTCGCTTTCTGACTGAAATTCCAAAAGAGGAAGTGGGCAAGAAAATTTAGGTCCTTTTGAATATCTACAAACTACAACTTTCAATGTAAAACCACAAATTTAATATGTCACAATTAACAATGTAAACAATTTGATATTCTCCAAAATCAATGTTGCTTGTTTCTACTTTGAGGATTCAGAAAAAAGGTGTTATGTCACTCATTTATTCATTTATTAATTTCAAACTGCTTATTTTGTTAAGTGTCAAAAGAGAGCATATAGAGTGTATTGCAGACAACAAAAGACACAAGTTCTCATTAAAACCCCACACTACACCATCCTGGATGAGAACAGTATTATGTACATAAATTATACATCGGTACAAACCGTGTATTTTTATACATCCCAAACTTCCAGTTGGAATTTCTTGAAAAGTGAAATTAGGTTTATTGCAGACAAATAGTTTCAAGTAAAGGAAAGTTTGGGTGCTGTTATCACAAGACAGCTTGATGTTCTGTCTAGATTGTAACTTTATACAGTCATATCATTACATTGCTTATAGTTTTATTTTACCTCAAGAGAGATGTCTTCCTTCAGTATGAGTTATTGATAGAAACATTTTTTTATTTTTACCTGACTTTTTAAAATGCTGGAAGTATTTTATAATTAAGTGATAATTTTGGAACCTCTGTTCTCAGTCACACATAAATTTGAATTTTGAAAATTTTGTTCAGGTCACCCAAGCATGTTTGAGAGTTTCATAGTAAGAACCTTTGGCTGCACTGATGCACGGATGCAAACTGCAGTCACAAATGGCTCAGGAAAAAAGCAGAATTTCTCACTGTTAAATAAATTAGACTTTGAAAGGAACAAGAGGACCATTTGCATCCAGCTGTCGCATTGCCAGGTGATGTTTTCCTTCACATAATCCGTCGACACTCTTACATGCTAAGGACACAGGTGACAGCCTTTTGTACATCGTAAAGACGTCTGCGTGCCATACCTGTATAGACTGACTATTAACCTCAGGGTGTCTGAAAGCCTTTTCTGTTTTCCTGTAAAACAAAGTATGGGCAGACGGGTAACTACAAGCATACTCCCAGAACACTCAACCTGGGCTTCTGATGGAGTTACTTCATCCTTCTTTTCTACCTGGCAGATTTTGTTTTTCAGCTCAATACCTCGGTTTCCATTTATGTTACTATGACATGGCTGTAAACCAGATTCCAGGAACTGGCTACACCTAATTTCAAAAATGTGCTTATAAACCTATTTATTTATTTACTCGGAAGCATTTTCCATTGTGCGTGTCCTGTGCAGCCCATTACAGCGGATCAGGCCTGATGCTCAGCTGTATTCAATAATGACAATAATCATTAAAAATGTATGGCGTCCTGTGTGACGGAGTGGAGTTCTGGAGATACAGCAGAGAAACACTTTATTTCTCCACGCCGCTGCCCGTAAGGTGACTTTGACTGAGCACTGCTCAGTTTTCCAAGTCGAGACCTGCAATTATAATGAGGTCGTCAGCGATGACCAGGCCAAAAATGCTAAATTAGCCATGCTTATTGATTGCTAGCGGGAGGATGATGGGTGTAATTAGGCGAGTGTCCTCTGTCTACCACAGGGTCAGCCATTCAAGCTGACTGTAAACAGGACAGGGAGAGCAATGAGAAACAAATTAGTGTTTTGTTCAAAATCTTCCCTGTATTTCTTCTTGTGTGGTTGGCATCGTGTTTTAAACACATTTTACTCTTGGTAAAGTGGTCACTTACCAGCACATATTGAAGTCATCAACACAGACATACAGAAAATCGGTAATGATTTAATGCACAGAACCTCTTATCTCGCTCATTTCTTTGCAATTACCTGTGGTCTTTGTGCAGAATTTTCAGTGGTTAAAATTAAGCACATTGAGTCCGTGTAGGAGCTGTCATGTGTTGGCCAGATAATACGGCCAGTTTTAAAGACCTTAGTGACTGAAGTGCAACATTACCTGAAGTGACCACATGGCTGTCGCTTTACATTGAAGATAAAGAATAATGTTGGTACTTTGTGGTCAAGCTCATTCGCAGGTCGCATTGTGAATGTCAACATCGCCCACAAACGTGTCTTCTGTAGTGCGAATCGCAACCAGAATCTGGAGCTAACTCTGAATAAAGATGGTAGGGAAAGATGGAGCCATCCTCACATTAGCAATGTGCCGGAACACTTTCTGCTGTTTAGATGCAAGATTCGTTTTGCACATTGACTTCTACTTTAATTTACTGTAATTATGCTCGTTAGAAATGTTCTATTTCCTGAGAGTTGGCCATTCAGACAATCGATGACAACTGAAGATCTTCAAAGCAAACCAAACTGTCAAGAGAACATAGACAACATTTGCTCTTCATTCTACACGAAACAGCATCCCTAAGGGTGAAAAGTAACTGTAAAACATGGATGAGATTGTTCAGATGGGAATTTGCAAACCAGTGTAGTTCATTTATCTGCACGTCTTCACTCACGATTGGGGTCTTTGTGTCTTACAGTGACTGGATAAATGTCTTTCTTATGCTTTGTTTATGTCTACGAATCAGTCACACCTCAACTTCTCCTGGCTGAATCATGCAGCAGTGAAAGTAAACACAGGGAGTGAATCAAGGTTTTTTTCTGTAGCACCACAAATTCATGGTTTAGGTGGGGCCTCTTGTGTCTAATGGTCTTTTAAAGAGCGCTGTGCAGCTGGTACTAGCTACCAGCACTCTGCTGCCTCTTTTCCTTCACTGTAAATCTTTTATGGACCGACACGTTTTATTGTTGCGTGATGAGATACATCAGCCTTTGTGTGAATAATATATTGTGCCGCCCTGCCTATTGTATGCTTCACAGCTGAAATGACCCAGAATGCCCCAGAATCACTGTGGACATTTGGCAGATGTCCTCATGCAGCTGCCTTTTGTGACTGTGTGTTTATTTTGATGAAGTGCAGTAAGCTGAGGACTTTAGACTTCCTGTAGGATAGTGAGAGAGTGAGAGGAAGGCAGTGTAGCAATGTACACGGAAACTGAACCGGTAAGCACCTGATGGTCCTTACGTCACTCGAGAATTTAATCTGTACTGTAGATTAACTGAAATATTGAAATATTCTCAGAATAGAACCTTACAACCGGTTTCATTTCATCAGTATGTTAGAGGTCTGGTTAGAATCATCTTGTCGTTCTTAATCAAGTGCAACCATGGCTGGACCTTACCTTCCTGGAATTTATCACTGAATTGTTTGCGGCTCTCAACATTTTAATTGCTAATTGTTTTCATGAGCACATCAGGAGGAATATTAGACAAGTTTGCTGCCAGAGACTTTGGGCCCTGTGAAACATATTTGACATTATGTTATGCAAAGATGACATGCTGTATGTTCTAATTTTTGGCAGCCCCTGTCAGTCACATTGCCTTGGAATCATCCTAGGTTTCCACTCCTCTTTTAAGCGAAGGGCGTGGAACGGGCTCTTATCAGCTGTACCTCGTTCTCAGATGTTTACGTGCATCACTTGCGCTTGTCATGCTCCACTCTGTCACGGGGCGGCCTTTATGGCACGTGCAATCACAAGACACTCCAGGGAATCCAAAAAGTGCCAGAGTTGTCAGCATCCACACTTCCATAGTCACAAACATAGCGAACCATAAGTCAGCTCCTGTTAGCCAATAATACAATATTTTCTATTTGAAGTTGTTCGCTGAACAATGTATAGCTGTTTGCATCTCCGGAGGCAAAGCAATTTGTGTACATGTGGAACCATAATGGCTGTAATATTTCACCAACAGCAAAATTATAGAGGACTCATGAACTACAGTCAGCACAAGTTCAGAGACTGTATAAATGACAGATTAAATATAACAAGAGCAGTTAGGTAATTAACTAGTACAATAAACATAATTAAGGCTGTGATTTTTTTTTCTTGACAAAGGTCAAGGGGTCTACTACTACACAAAGATGTGTCGTTATACCATGACCCTGTACCAAGTTTGATTAGTAAGTGTTGTTTGTGTATGGAAATAGCACATTTACTGTGATCTGTAAGCCCACTGAGTTCACATGAGTGGAACACGAGGCCAAAACCTTTAGGGTGTATGCAGAGCAGAGGTGATTTGGTCACCTCAGCTAGACCAGATTTATTGGGCTATATTGGTACTTTTTAGGTAAATGCTGAAGTTGTTAATATGTATATCAGTGGTGTAGAGTACTTTGTTAAAATTTGAACTTGGTCTATGTATGTACCTGGACTTACAGTATTATTCTTACTTCTGTTTCAGTATTCTACTTGTGCAACCCATGGTTAGTCCTGTTCCGATTTATTATTCTAGCCTCTGGTACATGTATAGATATATAGTCCATTAAAGAGTTATTAGCTTTAACATAAAGAACTGAAAAGCAATGTAAGAATGTGGCTAATATCACTTGTGTTTTGTGAGTGCTGTGAAAACACGAACACTTGTTGTCTCTCTGCAGATCTTACAGGTGAATCTAGTGATGTCCATTCTGCTGTACGTGATGTTCCTCGCATACCTCTGTGGTATCCAGGCCACATCGATGGACAAGCATAGACCCACGCCGGACCCACTTAATGCCCTCATAATTAAGCTGCTGCAGGCGGACATAGTCAGGAGTCAGACGCTAGAGGACCCCCTGGACGCTACGGCTCAGGCTGGCTCTGACATGCCCTGGGACCTGGATTACTCAGACGAGCCCCCAACAGATCGCCGTGCTCTGGAGGGAGAGGGCCACCCGGAGAGCAGGGATCCGGTTCACCAGCACGTGCCAGACGTGAGCGCGGAGCTGCTCCGGCAGCACAAACGTTTCAACTCGCCCCGGGTGGTCCTGAGTGAGAGGCCTCCACTG
Source organism: Chitala chitala (assembly GCA_025773905.1). Classification (NCBI taxonomy): domain Eukaryota; kingdom Metazoa; phylum Chordata; class Actinopteri; order Osteoglossiformes; family Notopteridae; genus Chitala; species Chitala chitala. The sequence goes on from JABJVR010000052.1 coordinate 11,982,237, forward strand.
CAGCCGCCGCCCCTTTACCTGGGGGATGACTATGTGGGGGCCCTGGAAACCGGCAACAAGACGAGGCGGAGGCGCTACGCCGAGCACCGCAGCTACCGCGGAGAGTACTCTGTCTGCGACAGCGAAAGCCAGTGGGTGACAGACAAAACCAGTGCCGTGGACATCCGCGGGCGCCAGGTCACCGTCCTGGGTAAGATCAAGACCAGCAGCGCAGACGTAAAGCAGTACTTTTACGAGACCAAGTGTAAGAGCGCCAAGCCAACGAAGGCCGGCTGCCGCGGCATCGATGACAAGCACTGGAACTCGCAGTGCAAGACGTCGCAGACGTACGTTCGGGCGCTGACATCCGAAAAGGCCTCCGTCAGCTGGACCTGGATACGCATAGACACCTCCTGCGTCTGCGCGCTCTCGCGCAAACGCCGCAGGACTTAGGGGGTGCACAGCACAACAATTCCTCAACTGTTTGTTTTTTTTGGGGGGAGGGCTGGGTGGGCGGGGGGGAAGGTTGACAGGCACTGTAAATATAAATTATTTAAGTTATATAAATTGCATGTAGCGTATAAATTATGTACATACAATGTATAAATATATGTTATTTATTTAAATATTCTTCAAAGGAAACCAGAAAAATGGATAAGCTTATAAAAGACATGTAACACCACTGAGAAAAAGGAGGATTGTGTGGTAAGATTATGTGCCTTGTTTGAGTATCATGTTACAGCTGTGGGGAGAATATTGGATTCCTCTTGAACACTAGACGTCAGGATTGGCTGGAGTGGAAGTCAACCAAACTATCATGTCATGACCGTATTGGTCATCTTTATTCAGACACTACCTGAGTCAATCAAATTACTGTGTCGTAACAGTATTGGCCGTTATTGTAGTCCCGCAGTATCAAAAGTACCTCCATGTTAGTAAGGGTCATTTTACTGGATGAAAGGAAACTGCTGTTCATGTCTTATGTGTTTGAAATAGGTAGCTATCAGAAGCATGGATCTCATACAAAAAAAAACTTGGTTTACCTTACAGTTAATGGTCTGTATTCTCATCACACCTGTGGTTTTCATGTGTTGTTTGCCAAATGTACAAAGGTGTGGTGTGTGTAGGTGCACAGGCAGTCATACTAAGGATTTAATGTAGACAAAAAAATTCAACAAAATAAAGGCTTATGGGAGATGTAGGCAGGAGGTAAGGAATGGTCACTACGGGCGTTCTTTTCAGGACATGATGTAGAAAATAGTGCACACTGTGATCATTCCTTACCTCCTGCCTGCCTCTTCAAGAAGCTTTTATTTTACAAAACCCTTTGCTGAGCATATTGCAAATTCACTCCAAATTATTTTGAAAAAGAAAAGCCAAATTGAATTACCTTTGTAATGCACAAACGGTATTTTCTTTTTACACAATCTGACCTGAAGTCATACAGAGTTTGAAAATTATTGCAAATTACAAATTTAAAAATTACCATTATGAAATGGCCCCGTGCCATTCGAGTACATACAGTATATGAGTTATAGTATATATTTGCCAAATACATTTCAGTTCCAGTGATCCAACAATTGCTCAGTGACACAATGTAGGGACACTAGGTATAAATATGCAACAATACACAGTATGCACATACAACAATAACACACATATGAAGGGTGAAGTAAGTGTCAGGTGTCCTATTGTCTTACATGCCTACTGACCTCAGAGATCATGCATGTTGAGTCAGCTTGACTGCACACATGCATCTATCACAGCTGGAAGTATATCAATGTGCGGAGTTCCACCGAGAGCCAGCTGCTTGACCCTGTTCCCTTACCTCCCTGTCCCACTCACACAACCGGAACCTGGACTGACTGTTCCCAGAATCCCCACCTGGAGCACGGATGGCTGATAGAGGACTTGGAGGATACAGATGGTATTTGGGGGAGGAGGGGTGGTAAACGGGAGAGAAATCACCACCTCAGAGACCAAAAGAGAAGAAAAAAAACCTCTATAACTGCTGATCACTGTCCCAACAGCAGGAGGAAAAACTGAGCACTGGTTTTGCTGAGGGATGGGAAGAACAGAAATGTGCTCTAAGAGGGTGCACATGTGTGCGGCACTCGGATTTCACCACATAGTCTGACCTTTAACATCTTTGCCATTTGGTGGATTGAGCTGTATGTCACTGTGTAAAACCTCCTTCTGGCTGGGAAAGCTAACATATAGTGGATTAGACCTGAGAACTGAGAATCACTTAGATATTCTACATTTTTACATGGAAATCTTTGATGAAGTCACCTTTCACTGGAGATACCATCATTCCATTCATGATGCTCACAGAAATGATTACATCTGACACACATCTCAAATTCAGGAACTACATGGAAAAAACAAAGGAGAGGAAGTTCTGTTATTCAATGTGTCGACATGCCCAAGTTAGTGAATGAAGAACAATCTGAAGACTACTTAAAGTTAAAGCTGGCAGCTGATGATTTACAATCATTTTTCAAGACTTCAGGGACCAAGAGTAACATAAAATGGGCTAGCATGGTACGAGAAGAAGAAACTGAACATGTCAGGGAGAAGTCAGGTTGACTTTCTGCTCTCCAGCAAGGTTTAGTTCAGTCCAGAAGCCATCAAGTGTTAACTATAGGTTTGTGGAAGGGACTTAAGTGTGTGGCAGGAGTCCAAGATTGGGGGGGTGTGTTGTGCTTCACAGACAGCAGCCATACAGGACATGATGTAGAACTCATGGCTAGACTGACTGAGTGAAGGTTTTAATGGGGTGAAGAAGTCCACTGGCTTCAGTGCTGCGCTGCCGCTTAACAGTGACATGTTTTTAGGTGACCTTGGTATGGAAGACACAGCATTGGCAACTGTTCCTCCCATTTTAGTTTCGATGTGAAGGGAGGGTTTATTCATATGTCAAGAAATTAGCAATCACTGTCTGCAAGGCAAGCCAAACTCCAGCCAAATGCCAACAACAAATTCAATTTTTATCCATGTAACTTACGTTTACCAAGGAACTCATTTTTCTCAGGATACAAACATGGACTTAATGCTGTTCTGATTTTTATACACTTTGACCTGTCCGTCAACCTAAATATGTTTAAGCAGTCACTTTACAGAAGTGGTTACTCTTTGGAGAGGAACTCATTTAGAAAGGAACTCAGAAAACAGTTTTTTTCCCCCATGATGTTTATTAGTAGATTACATAACGAATGGTGTACCCTGTTCAGCTCCTATGTATTTTTACTTTTATTATGTTAAAAATCATTGTTACACCTGTGCTATTTTACCATTCAGTAAAACAGCATTCATTTCTTGTTTCTAAACTAAATGTTGTACACAAATACCATATAAAGCACCTCAGTTAATCAAGGTGACAACGCACTACACGGTTTTGAAAACTGTGCCAAAAAAAAGTTCAGAGTCAGTTTTTAAGACTCATATTGGATTTATGAAAGTGACATTGTTTGGACAATGACTAAAATGAAGCAAAGGAGGCCTGTATCTTAGCAAAGGCTTGTGTTTTGGGTATATATTGCGCAGTGATGAACCTGCCTGTGCTGTGTGCTGTGACCTGATCTTGCCCGCCCGTGGTAACTCCCTCACTGTGTAACCTGGCTGAGATCTCAGCTCGTCCTGCGTGACGTCACTCCACACTGTACAGCCGTACATGATACTTGATGAAGCAAAACCACCCATTGCACAGTGACCATTTTCCTCTTGAGCTTAACGAGGCCTGCAGTTTGTGTGAAATGTTAAAATAAACATAATTATGTTTTTTATTAATCCGAGTTGTCCTTCTTATCTTTACTCTTTTCGCTTGCTAGATCTGACTGCGGAGTGAGTTTGTATAGCGATGTCATCCGTTCAGTTGTATTCCATTCTTGCTGATTCGGTGGGCCAGCTTTTTGCACTGAGAACCTTTCCATAAAATTTTCTTGGCGAACTTTGTACATGGTAAGATGGCAGCTGTTTTCCCAGCCCTCCCCATTTACCTGCGCTTGGCACCAGCACTGTTGAAGTATATACATAGTGAAAGTATATTTTTCTGTACCAAAATATGACAATGTCATTATGTCATAGGAATATCTAGCCCAAAGCTAAAACACACATTCATAATAGACCATAACTTTCACATTGGTGGATTAACTAATTAGCAGCAAACAGGTCTTATAAAATGGCTGTGAGAGGCTTGTATTGTGTTAAAGTCAAGCATGAGAAAAGTCACTGACCTATAAACATAATGAATCCTAAGCCACAGTGGTCACAAATAGCTGTACTAAACAGGAAATTAGCGTGTAAGCCTCTTTTCCAAGACAGACTTAGAATTAAGATGTAGTCGTAAATCCAGAAAGTCAATTAAGGCTCACGCATGGAATGACATACCATGCAAGGGCAGAGTGAAGAGATGGAAAACACAAAAAAAAGAAAAAAAAGGATACCATGCCCCCCCCCCGCCAAAGTGGTAGCCTAATCATAAACAGCAGTTACACATTCCTACAAACATGTTTACATAAACATTCTATTTCATGTGTTCAACAATGCAAAATTTTGATCCTCTGCTTTGTAAAATAGGCAGTCGCAGTGTCCAACTCACAAACAGAGTGCACCTCAGAAGTCATGTGACTAAGTGTTATTAGCCACTTGTGGGAATATGTGACCCTAATCTGGCTTCACACCCCTGTCCTGAGCACGTTCTGTCCTCTTCTTTAGAGTGGACAGCCCAAATCGGAAACAGCCGGGAGATGCAGCGATTCCTCGAGGTCCCTGCAGACTTACGCCACTGCAACACAAGTTCCAGACACATATCTGTGTTCTTTCCACACAATCTTCTACACAAACACCAACACATACCTGCGAGGTGAAGCATCATTATGCGCCGTCACATGCATACGTGCACATGGACAGTTTGTGCTGTGCAGGCCTTCGGCTAGGGCTCACGCAGCTGTAATTCTGCCTGACTGGGTGCATTCCTGAGAAGGCCACTCACCGGCCCAAGCAGGCCTGATACATCAGGCGGGGCTCAGGGCAGCCTTTTATTATCAGGCCTGTGACACTTCTGTCAAGGAGCTGCCAAAGTAGTGGCCATGCGGACCCTCGAATTTGAACGACTTCTGTTAGACCCTGAAGGGGAGAGAAAGGAAGAGGAGGAAATCCATACAAACTATTAACCACAGAAGCTTACACTGTGGACCCAGGCTCCAGGTGCGTACCGCTGGGCCGCATTACTGATGTCACCTTATTCTTGTAGCAACATACAGCATACAACAGGAAACACATGTCTGAAGTTTGAAATAGCAGTAAAGTAAGTTTTACAGGCAAGAGCTTGTTTAGTTTATTATGTATTTTGTACAATTGTTCTTTATGCCAATTGCTTGTATTTGGTCAGATCAGTGGTTACATGATGTGCTGGAATGATGGTTTATCCCGTTGTCCTTTTTTGGGAAAAAAAAACCCGCAACTGTTCAAGAATTACAGTTTGTGCGCAAGCTCTAATTTAACTCCCTGAGATTTTTAGGGACTTTAAAGGGTTTGTGTCTCATTAAATCCCCAGGCCTTTGGTCACAAGATATAAAGGGGTATTTGCTTCAGAAATTAGCAACTGAAGCCTAAAAACATGAGAAATAAAAGATAACATGCACATGTTTATCCACCCTGGTGGTTATGTTTTAATTGCTAATGTTAAGATAAATAAATACACATATTTACTTTTTTGAATTCGGTATGTTTTTCCTCCAACAACTTGTACATGTACAGTGCAAAGAAGTCCATTAAACAAGTACTTTAACATAAACAAATCAGAACGTGCTGTTTTGCTTTCTGTATAGAGTAAACAGAAAGAGAACATTTACACAAATTACATATCTTGTGCAGCATGAAAAATGCCTCGACATTATCACTAGATGTACTATTTAACAGCAACAACGGGCTGCTGTGACTCAGTTCTAGTATGATTTGGACCCAACGTTCTTTCCCACTTTTGCCTTGAGGTGTGGAACTCTGAATACAAAAAATCTAAAAAAAAAGAAAAACTATGGGGTTTAAAAAAGTATGTCAGGGTAGAGAATCACAGTTTTTTCTTGTATTCACGAGTTTCAGATGTCACAAAAACGGGTTCAAAGGAGCGCAGTAAAATGGGGTTTTGAACATGTGTGAACACTGCAATTGCGGTAAAAGTACGTGCAGAAAATAATTCGTAAGTCAAACTCCAGCGAAACCAAATACGCACATAAGCTTTTCAGAACTGTAGCAGGGAAATACATTTATTTTGAAGTTTAAACGGTAATTCATAGATTTTCACATCATCATTGGTCGTATACTATTCTATTATTCTACACCATTCTAACAATACAGTTTGTTATCATCAGTGTAGATTGTATCAGAAGTCACTGCACTGTTGCTAATTAAATCGTTCCAAGAACACGGTACTGTTGAATTTGCTCACACATACTTTTTGGGGTTGGTCATGTTAACCCCACCCCCCCACACTTGTCCCTTGTTTAGGATGGCCCACGTGAAGCGCTTTGAGAACATCCCCATGTCTAAGGTACATAGCAAAACTGCCACTGAGTCTGCGCACTGCTCATCGCTGGTGATGCCGCTGAAGTGTCAATCACGTCATGTGGGTGACAGAAGACACACTCTCCGAGATACACACACTCCCTCCTGACGTCCCTCTCAAAACACTCGATGCGGACTACTCAATGCAGACTATATAGCTGCTGCCGACTTTCACATAAAAGGCCCGTGTGACACACACACGTTCAGCAGTGTTAAACCTCCCCCATACAGTCACAATTCACTTCCTGCATTGTTTTATAGAAGATCTACTTTGACTGTTATACTTGGGACAAAAAAATGTTCTCTAGTATAACTGTGGAGTTTTGTTGAAAAATATTCTGTGGTAACATCCTGTCACAGAGCAGGGTTGGGATGTGAAAGCTGTGTCCACTTTTTAATGCAAAGTGGAGTGTGTGGAGGCATTCAGGTTGTATTAAATGCATAATGATTTTCATGCAATGCTTACACTGTCTTAGATCCCTGATAAGGGTGTCATACACAAATTCTTTTGTAAGGGGGCACAGTGTTTATTGGGTGGCTTTCTCCACCCTTCCGAAAGCCTAACAGTATGACACATTAAAGATGATGTACAAACCCAACTTCTGTGATCCTAAGTAACTACATAAACTGATTTCTACCTACAACCAACCTGGAAAAACTAAAATAAGGCGGGGGGCACATTTGCACAGTTGTAATTTACTCTTGTAAAGCACATTGAAGCAAGTTTTTATGAAAGGAACTATATAAAAATAAATTGAACTGGCTCAGTTTGAATGCCCCTGATCCTTGCAATGCCTCTCTGGTTACAGGCAATGAGGGATATTTGTAGAGAGGAGGACTACACCTTTCTGAATGACCTCCAGGAGCCCCAGATCCTGCGCGAGGAAGTGAAGCTCGAGGAGGCTGAATGGCGGCAGAGGCATGAGGAAAGGGTGAATAACACTGATCACAAAGACTTGCCGCTGCAGGCCGTTTTGTAACGCCAGGCCGCCGTCTAACACTGATGGCTCCAAACCTTCAGGTCCAACGCAGGGAGGAGAGGGAAAAGAAGGAGCAGGAGAAGCTGAGGGAACTGGAGGAGATGAGAAAGGTACGTCGCCCGTGACAACGTGATGTTGACCTCTCAGGTTTAACCTCAAGATCAATAGGCCTCACTGATGCTTAGAAAGTAGCTTAAGGATTTTAACACTGAACAGTGCCACAGTGCCACAGAACAAATTTAGATCTTCTGTTTAAATAAGTGGTGGCACAGTGGCATGGTGGTTAGCACTGTCGCCTTGCACCTCCAGGCCTGGGGATCGATTTCTGCCTTGTGTCTGAGAGTGTGGAGTTTTCATGTTCTCCCTGTGCTTGGTGGGTTTCCTCCCACTGTCCAAAGACATGCAGGTGAGGTTGACTATTGTTTCCAAATTGCCCAGTGTGTGTGTGTGTGTGCCCTGTGTGTTCTGGGATGGGCTCCAGACTTCCTGTGAACCTTAGCAGGAATTTGCAATATAGAAGATGACTGACTGTTAAAATAAGTTTCATTCATGAAACTCCTTTTTATACACTGTGTTTTTTCCTTTCGCATTAATTTTACTTGCCTGTCCAAGGTGAAATGCATGGATTGCAAACTAAATTTAATAATTTATTCCTTCAAAAAATACTGTTATGAAGTTCCGCTGTTTCTGGCATACAATAGATCTGGCTGTTATTCACTTTCAACCATAGCTCACATATAATTTGGTACCAGCTCTGATGGCTAAGCAACCAGGAGCATAAACGTTAAAAATATTTATAATTTGCAGTCAGAAATTTCTGTTTAGCACAGCTCTCCAGTGATGACAAAACTTCCAAGTGTTGCAATGTTTTCTGTTCATAAAGAAATTCGACCTAATCCTACTGAACTGTGTAAATGTTGCTGGCAAAGGAAACACGATCTGTTAAACATATCATGTAAGTCAGCGGGGTGTTTACTGTTTTAGTCATGTCTAGACTCAAGCAGGACTAGGATGTAGACTCTGCTCATTATTGAAACGTGTTAGAAATCAGTTGACCTGCTGAGTACTTTAAGGAAAAAGGAAACATATGGATTATATTCTGCAATTACAAATCCTCACTGATTAAACATGACTGTGAAAATGCGTCTTTAGTGTAAACGGGTTCGTGTCTGTAAGTGTGTGTTAGTGTTTGTCAGAGGGGGACGTGGGTGGGGCAATTACTTGATTTCTCCACGTATGGGTCATGAAAACTGACAACTTCTGCCATGCATGTGTGCTTCCCTTACGGTCCTCGGCTGAAGGGTCCTGACATCTGTAATTGATGACAGGTCAGCATTCTGGAGGTGGGCGGCCCCCCAGTCCCATGTGTACTCCATGTGAGACCTGTTAACATTAATCAGAACAGTCGACAGAGACGAACAACACCCCCACCCCCCTGAATTGAACAGGCATTTTTACCACCCCCTCCACATAAGAGTAGAAGTGGATTCCTCAATAATAAGTGAAAAGCAGAGGAAAGATGAAGCAGCGTAACTTTTACCAAGATCAATGCAAACTCTTGCATATAGATTTCCATTACTGGAAACTACAGGCTAAAACTCGTTACGTATTGAGCACTTACTATATCCAAATGATGATTTGTACACAGAGGTTACAATAACAGCAATTTTCGCTGCATTTCCAAAGTTCTTAAGTCTTTCATCTAACGTCTTAACTTATATTAACTTTTTATTTGAAAATATGGTCATTAATGTGCCCTACCAAGTAAAGTCCTGAGTCCATTTAGGATAGTTCAGTTCAAAGTCAATGTCTAAGGAAGCTTTGGGGATGGGGGGGTGGTTGTGCCTTCTGCAGGAAAAGGAGCAAAAGTGGAAGGAACACGTGGCAGCACTAGCTGCAGAACAGGAGGGGGCCATGAGGGAGAGAGCCGTCCGACTCCGAGATTTTAGGGTAAGGCCGCAGGCAGAGCCTTTCTCACGGGACGTTAACCAGAAACTGCATGGTGCATGAATATAATGGGGTCATCGCCATGGAGAACAGATCCTGAATGCACAGGTACCAATGGTACCTGTGTACCAGGTACCTGGTTGTCAGATGAACAGGATGCACCTGAGCATACATATTGCTGAAACTGCTTGGTACATCTGAGTACAGTGCACTCACACACACTCTCACACAGACACACTCACACACACACACACACACACACGCACACACACACACACACACACACACACACACGCACACAGACACACGCACACAGACACACGCACACACACACGCACATAGACACACGCACACAGACACACGCACACACACACGCACACACACACACACACGCACATAGACACGCACACACACACACACGCACACAGACACACGCACACACATACCCATCCTGTATGAAAAGCAGATGATACAGTAAAGAGAGATACAACCAGGAACTTTCTCAGTTCCCAGTTAGATTGAATGACAGTGTTTAAGAGCTCGGAAGCAGCAGTACCAGTAAAGTAGAAACTCTATAATTCCTTACGCAACGGCAGCAGCAGAATAAAAGCATGTCCGCCATGAATCAATATCACATTTCAAGCCTGTCATAATTATGTTCCATCAAGCACACTTGCAGAGAAAGGCTCTCATGTCAATCTCCAGGAACACTAATGAGTGAAAAGCCTTCAGTGTGCCAAAAATACAGGTGGACTATGCCAGGTTTTGTTTATTAGTGAAAAGAGCCAGATTTTCCAGAACCTTTCAGTAAAATGCAGGAATGAGACAGAGAGCTGCTCTGATGTGTTACTTTGACATCAGGCCACTTCTGTGCACACCGTCATATGTTATGGTTTGTGGACTGTTTCCAGATTTGCAGTGCTCATTTTACAGGCCCTGCAACATGGTTACGTCGGATCCCATGTCCAGGGCGATGAAAAGAATCTTCTCAAACCTGCTGTGATGTTTACAGCCTGTTTTTTGAACCCTGCAGAATTTCCAGAAGAAAGTTTTAGAGGAGGAGCTGGGAGAGGACCGTGGGGTGATTCAGGACTAAGATTGTACCTCCTCAGATCTTAACTACTGAGAACGTGCCTCCTGAGAATGTTTTGCTAATTTGTAACCTTTAGTTTTTAATCAGGCAACAGCTGAATTGACTCCAAAAATATATTTTACATTCAGGTCTTTAGCAAATGCTTTTGTTCAAAGCGACAGGTTAGGAGCTCAAAAAAAAAAACACTTGAATGCTCTAGAACAGTCCTAACAGTGTAGTGATTTGACAGTTTGGAAACCTGTTAACCTATTTAACATTAAACCTGAATTTTAGTAGCAAATGCACTCATGCCGGAGACACAGTCTTTTGAAATTAGAAACGTTTCAGTCACCAGTGTCATCACAGATGAGAAACTAGCGCTCTTAGCAGTGTCTGCTTCACAAAGCTGAGCCGGATAAGCAGAAAAATAAAAAACTTGAGCAGTTAAAACTGCCTAAAATGTGAAACCTTGTGCTTAAACACACGTCTTGTTTATCAAAACTGCTTCTGCAGCACAACTCTTTCAGTAGCAGGAAGAGGTGAAGACGCGCACATGCACACACACGTACACGCACACACACGCACTCGCGCACATGCACGCACATGCACTCACGCACATGCACACACACGCACACATGCACACACACATGCACATGCGCACATGCACACACACACACGCACTCATGCACGCACACACACACAAGCACATGCTTGCACAAACACGTCCCAGGCCTTGGGCCAGGACAGTGTACAAATCCACTGGGACGTTCTCAGTATGTTCACATGCAGCAGGTCAACACAAGGCCCCTAATCTTCTCACAGTCACACGCTGACAGAATGCCATGTTATGCATCAAGCAATCAGATGTGCTGGCAGTCAAACTAGGCCTGCCTGGAAGTTGCAAAAATGTGACTAAAAACCCTAGACAATGTCAGTTATCTGATGTATTGTGCCATTTATGAATGAATCAGCTACAAACTCTGACTGTGTTATTAGTCATAATCGCTGGTTTACAATAAACTAACAATATTGGTCTACGGCAGGTGAATTGCATTCTTGTAGTTATACCTGAACTTGCCTTGGGGCACAAAAGTGTTATTTCTCTGTTTAAAGCAGTTTAACCAACAGGCATGCTTGCTGTCAGTTTGAAAAGCAGAGGAACCACAGGCATGCAAACTGAAAAGACAGGTTTACAGACACTGAGCTGGAAGCACAAAGAGGCGTGCCCTTTTGGGCACGGCGCACATGCATCCTGGTGTGGTCTGGAACAAGCCCCGTGAGTAAGATGACATGTCTTCTCTGATCATCGATGATGATCATCACAGTTATGAGGCTGGGGAGGGGGGTGGACAACTTCTTATCCTGTTGTTTTTTTCTCTGACATTTATATTTCAATTTGACAGAGCAGGGGTCATTTGGCTGTTCTGCTGGCTGTATGGTTGCAACATCCATTCAGATTTTAGCTCAGTTTGCATTTTCTCTGCCCCATGTTTGTTCCCACAAGATTATGTGTGGGAAACACGTGCTGCCATCCCCGACATCCTTCAGTCTGCTGGAACCCTACTGTGCAAATGTTTGAAATGGATGGACAAATACATGCATTAAGCAGAGTAAGAAAGCTGACAACTGATACATACAGAATGTGCATTAGACAGATACATGCATGAGCTGTAAAAGGCATTAGCGGCTTTTCCTTGAACTTTTGCAAACTGGAGGAACATAGAACAACACCATAAGTCTATCCCTTCACTACACAAACGGTTATACAGGATTGTATTATGTTTATCTGTGCTATATTTATCTAAATACTTGCAGTTTCAGTGCAATTAATTATACACTTAATATGTAACATTGCACTATACATATATATAGTTTAGCACTTGCACTGTGCCCTTTCTGCTTTAGCTAAGGACCATGTTTGAGTGTCACCCTGCTATCTTCTACACAGCTCCCTGCAGACAATCATCTGTGACTAATTTTTCCTCACCCTTGTTGGTCTCTGCCATTATTTCTCCAGCAGCAGATAAAGCAACTCATGCCCTTTTTTGCACAGTTGTTGCAGGTCAGATCTTTGCCATCAATCTTCATGCCTGCAAGTCCTGCCTTTGCATTTGAATACTAGGCAATAGGTCCCTGGCAGAAGGCCAGAACGCCTGTGTGTGTTTGCCATTCTCTGGCTGTCCCTTGTCTCGGAACATCAGCTTGTAGTATTAATATTATTGCACAACGGCCCTCTGTCACCTTCTAAAAAACTGTTAAAACTGCACGGTGGAACAGTTTAACTGTTCCTGTTGTGATTTCAAGCATGCAGCTACCTCTGCTTTCTGCTTTGAACTCTGTGGCACAATGGCCTCCTATTCAACTCTGAGACGGAAGGATGGGGGGCAGGGGGGCGGGGTCATTTCACTGTCACAGACTCATAAGGCCCCGGAAAGTCTGAGCACTGGGAAGGGATTTGAAGGCCCGGACGAGAACTGTGGTCACCGGGGTACTGCTGCACGGCGCTGGCATGCCCAGCGGGACAGGGAAACGCAGGTTGGAGCCTATGTTACGTTTGCCTAGTTCACTCCCAATACTCCACTCCTCGCCCGACACTCCCAGACATGCATAATTTAAGCATAGATGCAGTGGCTGATGTTCATTAGAAACCTGATTTAACCACAGTGGTGTCTGTCCAAGTCAAAGTTATGCAGAGCTTACTGTTCATTAAACCCCGATCTGTGGTTGTTATGAGGTTATGAGGTAAGCATTTATGGACATAAAGCAAAAAGTAAGCCTGTTTCGCTTTCAATCATGAAGTTGGAACCTTCTAACGACCAAAAATTAATTTTAGTATGGGCACCTGCAGGTGTACTGGGTTAAGTAGTGCTAAGCTTGGCAGTAGGCTGAACACTGGTCAACAGCAACATCAAACCAATGTCTGACACAACTGACTTTAGGACTGGCTGACATTTTTAAGAGGGCAAAAAGGGAGGGATAATTCCTAAAGTTTCACCTGCACCTGGAACACAAATGGGTATTAAACCCATAAGGAAGTAGCATGTTGAAAGGCTGCTCCACAAAACGCAGATCATCACGTGCTTTTCAGTAAGCTCAGGTGTACAATACACTTTACGTATTTAGAATTTGTTGTCTAGGATATTGGGGATGACTGCAGTATTTTACAAAAATGCACAAATATGACAAAATATTAATTATAGCAAGGGTATGGTGAAAAATGAAAACAAACTGCCACAAAGACTGACGAAGGACAAAAATGTTTCATTGGTGTGAGAAACACAGCTAGCATATGATGTTTAAAGGAAGCTGGATAATTTTTGATTTCATGTCACCTCCTCCTTTTCTAAAACCTTTGAGACACACAAATTGACAGGACCTGAAAGTAATTACTCATATCTATCCTGATCGTTATACAACACAAAACAGGTGATTATGACGAGGATCCTGTGTGCATACTGTTCACTGTAATTGGGTTTTAGCTTTCTAGGGCAAATCTGCCCCCCCTGCTTTGTTAAACAGCAGTGATCCTGAACATGACTAAACTTGTGGGTGTAAAGAATACTACAGAGGATGGGCAAAGTGCTGTGTGGAAACAGTGAGAGAATTCAGTCATGTGCAACACACAAGCACACACAAATATGCAGAGACTCTGGCCTACAGTGGTACAAAAATAGGGAAAACTCAAGGACGGAGTCAAAGGGTTTGGGAAAAATGTAACTGTGGGAGAGTGAGCACGACTAAGGGAGGGTTCTGCTGCAGTCCACTTACCTTCAATCCGGCCAGCAAAACTCTTACAGAAGTGTACATACTTTTTGATGAAATTAACTGGTCTATAGTCCAGGGGTCATTTGAACATCCAGTCATTGTGTCTGTGGGTTTGGGTGAAAATGGCGCTGTCCAGGGTGTAGAGGTGCTGAACTCTAGGGACACATTACTGACACAGTGAACAGCACTACTGACAGCACCTGAACTGGACTGATAATAACAGCACTCATTCATGATGACAACCAACACACTTGTACAGGTTAACATCCAAAAAGGGGACTCATTGGACCTCTGACAACTGACTAACTACTGACCAACCACAGACTGACCAACTGACTGTCTGGCAGGCTGGCGGACTTGCTGACAACATACACTGATCAGGCATAACAATATGACCACTGAAAAGTGAAGTGCATAACATCTCATTACAGTGACACCTGGAAGTGGGCGCAATATATTAGGCAGTAAATGAAAATTTTGTCCCTGTAATTGATGGGTTGGAAGCAAAAAAAAATAGGCAAGCGTAAGGATTTCAGCAACTTTGACAAGGGCCAAATTGTGATGGCTAAACGACTGGGTGAAAGCAACTCCAAAACTAAAGCTCTTGTGAGATGTTCCCAGTCTGCAGGGGTCAGGACCTACCAAAAGTGGTCCAAAAAAAGGAAAACCAGTGAACCATTAACAAGGTCATGGGTGGTCAAGGCTCGTTGATGCACATGTGGAGTAAAGGCTGATCCAGTAGAAGAGCAACTGTAGCTCAAATTGCTGAAAACGTTAATGCTGGCCCTGACAGAAAGGTGTCAGAAGACACAGTGCATTGCGATTTGTTGCGTATGAGGCTGCGTAACCGCAGACTGGGTAGGCTACCCACGCTGACCCATGTCTACCACCAAAAGTGCCTTCAATGCACACATGAGCGTCAGAACTAGGCCACGTAACAATGGAAGATGGTGGCCTGGTCTGATAAATCATGTTTTCTTCTACATTATGTGGATGATTGGGTGTGTGTGTGTGTGTGTGTGTGTGTGTCGCTTACCTGGGGAGCAGATGGCACCAGGATGCACTATGGGAAGAAGGCAAGCCGGCGGAGGCAGTGTGATGCTTTGGGCGATGTTCTGCCGGGAAACCTTGGGCTTCATGTGGATGTTGCTTTGACAGGTACCACCTACCTAAACAGTGTTGCTGACCAAGTACACCCCTCCATGGAAACCGTATTCCCTGTTGGCAGTTGCCTCTTTCAGCGGGATAAGACACCCTGCCACATCGCAAAAATGGTTCAACAATGGTTTGAGGAACACAACAACAAGTTTGAAGTGTTGACTTGGCCTCCAAATTCTCAATCCAATCGAGCATCTGTGGGATGGGATGGAAAAACAAGTCTGCATGGGGCCAGATACCACATTGTATCTTCAAACGTCTAGTGGAGTCTATGCCTCAATGGGTCAGGGCTGTTATGGCACCTTGTCAATATTAGGCAGTTGGCCATAATGTTATGGCAAATTGGTGTAAGTGATGTAAAAGCTGCTTTTTGGCTTTTACGCATATTCAGATTACAGGGTGTTTGATGTGCAAGCCTGCATGGCATACGCTTGAAATTAGTCTGACCACACAGACATCAAAAGAGCGTCATATTAAATCCCACTGAATCTGCCTCATTACACGCACATGCAGAACACACAGAATACCTGTCATTCCTTTACACACGTGCAGTGAACATACCATTATCCAGCTTGCATTAAATTTCACGCACTCAAAGAACATTCAAAGAGCATGCATATATAAGCCCAGCCATAAACACTGAGACACAAACACACACACATAAATACATACACGCACGCGCGCACATACACACACACACACACACACAGACACACACACACACACTCCATGCATTCACATGGAAACATCAAAAGATAAAATTCAACATTGATTCAACAATATTAAAACAATATTGCAGATTGCAGAGACTTTATGAAAAGTGTATCTCATCCCTTTAGAACATTACTTATTTATTTAGTTATGCAATTATGTATTTCCTTGACCTAATATACAAAGGCATTTTATAACAATAATAGTATGATGGCAATACCTGAGAGAATGACAAGTACTGTTTAGCTGTTTGGACATTATTTTGCACAGTAAAATCTTATGCAAGCGCATTTTGCATTTGTTTGTATAGATGAATAATACAATGCAAATTAGGCGGTACTAAAATATAGCACTGAGTATCTGCATGAAAAATATTTGCCCTATCAATGGAAGTATACCAAGTGAATCTTCAAACACTATTTTGAAACAAGTCTGTCCCTTGGGTTAGAAAAAGAAAGGGCCATGTTTGCTAGATGTCCTGTTAAATCCAACATCACAGGTAGAAAAAGATTAGCCAGCTACTGGTGGAGAGGGAGGCAGAAAAAAAGTCCAGTCACAGCTAAAGTCCCGAGGCCATACCTCTTTACGTACATTCAGACGTACAGATATTGGTTAGAGACTAGTGAGAAGACCCAGGAAAAGTGCATCTACCAGGTCCTAGTGTCCACTGTTTAAGGTCCTGATGTTCACGCTCACGTGAGAGAGGTGTGCCACCCCACCCGGGCTGTCTTTTGATCTCACCCCTCCTGCAATTACAGTCCCACAGAGCCACATCTATTGTGCCCCTACCGTGCCCCCCTTTGTCCCACCCCTCACACCTCTGTGTGCTTCACAGCCTGCCCGGGTGACGGCTGTCTGCTGAATTGGCTGAAGCTGGCTGCACGGTAGCGGCTCCGGGGGCCACTGTCCCCTTCATGGGCTACAGGCTGTCCTGGGATGGGCCCCATGGCTGGTCCCTTGGGCCCCGATTCCTTGTCCTTGCTGAACAAGCTCTGAATGAGCTGCAGCTTGTCCTTCTCCTCACGCATGAACACGTCCACCAGGAGGGTCTTCTCCTTCTTCAGCTGCTCGGTGATGTCTTTGGGCACGTCTGGGATGAGCCAGTCCACCAGCATGCTCAGCACAATCACCAGGTTCTGCACAAGCAACACATGGTGCAGGGTCAGCAGCGGAACAGGACAGAATGAACTGTGGAATATGGAGCCATGACAACTCTCACTGATAAGAATTCTCTAAACTGTCACTGTAGGTCAACACTAATAAAAAAACACACACACACGCACAATGTTTGCATTGACAAAGTATGCAAGCAGCACACCATAGAAGATGCTCAAGTGAGATTATTTACACTCACACACAAATTACATTTAACTTTAGCTTTCAGCACATTTTCAATTACATTTTATGGCTGACAGAAATCATGACACTTACCGATGTTTGTATTTACTACCAATAATGCACAATGATGTCAGTAAAGATGCCAATCTGAAATGACTGCATGGTGCAGTCTGTGACTTGGTTAAACTGTTGGTAAGATATAGCCAAGAGGTATAAAAGGTGGAATATAGTACCTGGAAGAGGATAATGAAGGCAAGTCTTGCTGCCAGGACGGACCAGTACTGCTTAGAGTATTGGTAAGCCGTAGGAGACCAAGGGGGTTCCCTGTAGTCCTTATATCTTAGAGAAAGTCAGAACGTGAACATCAGGAATGAGGTGCTGTGCATAAAACCATAGCTTCTCAAACCTCAGCCGTCAGGCCTTTGGAGGGACAAACACCAACCCACTTGTTTTCAAACCCTTAGCTCTGAATGGTGGGTTTTCTTAAGAGAGCTGAAGTGAATGAAGCCTTGTGTGGTTGGCTTTACTCAGCGGGACCTGTACCGCATTGGACAGGCAATCGCTCACCCACACTTCCTGTGGTCCACCATCATAACAACGTGTCAAATATAATTCCATTCATCCACTTTTACATACAGTGTTTCAGGAGCCAAATGTCTGTCTTCAGCAGGGTCAGGGAGTAATTTTAGAGTTTCTCTCAGTATTGACAAGTAGAAATTTCTGCTTTATTTTTTTCTAGTTAAAAACTACATAAAACCACTGGAAATACTCTGGGAGACACTAGAGTGAGGCATAAAAAATTAAACTTTGATGGATTGTACTTGGGGTACGAGTGTAGTACGAGCCGACTGGTCACGCGTGTGGTTCTCTAGGACTCACGGACACGTTCAGATGCGCAGTGAGATCCCTGCAAAGCCACACACAGCCTATATGTCCACACTAGAGATTTTCAGGAAATTCCTTTGTAAGCAGCTCCATATGAAATGATATTCTTTATTGTCTTAAAATGCACTCGGCTTCACTTTCACCTCCTCGCGAGCACATGTATTTACAGCCAAAAGCTTTACAGAAAATCTCACACCTTCATTTTACTGGTTGCCTTTGCAGAACACTGGGGCTTATTATATAAATAATGCCTCAGTTCTGCAGGGTCCAAACCAGGACAGTAACATTCAGCAACAATCTCTGCATACTGACATAAACATACCTTATAAATGTTGTTAATAGCAAAACGTTCTGAAAAAACTAATAAAACATAATGATACCCCTGCATCTAACTTATAAATCTCCTGCAGTGCACCTGTCGTAGCCACTGTGACTGCAAACTGTGCCCAGTGTCTGGACACTGTTAGCATTTCAGATGCAGAAATCCTAAATGGACTTTAGATGGATGATGTCAGGGCTTTTGCATTCAATTAAAAATTTAAACCACCAATGAAAGATGTAAGGGCAAAGCGAAAGTCCTGATCTGCCCTGAGCAAACGTATATCGGCGCGTGTCTTACTGCCGTTAAGTTAACTAAGCCTTTTATGCCTGATTTGAGCTAAATTCCCCAAATGATAGAAGCCTTGTTCTATCTCCTCCTTCTAGTGAGCATATAAGAGCTCTGCATTTTTGCATGTTCATCAAAGTCTTTTAGGAAAAGAAAACCAAACTCAAGTGAAGTGTTTTCAAAGAAGACCTACTGTACAATAATGTCCATTGTTAAATCCGTTTTCATACAAAGTCAGCACAATTTTATGCTGTAAGTCCTTTCACTTTCTTTGTTCATGACTCAAGGTGTTTGAATTTCTTTATCAACTCCAAGACTTTAAATCACTTCGCCCACCTCCCAGTGATACTAATAATGCTTTATTTTCACCACTCTCTGTGTCATGTGACATCTACTAACACTATCATTTAATTTTTTTCCTAGTTTCTCCAATTTGGGAGCAGCAGATGATCTAACTCCAATACTAACTCCAGCTTGGGTGTTGCCTTAGCCTGCCTTTTCTGTTGTCCTTTCCTACACAGTGACATGACATACTTAAAGAAGAGCCCCACTTGTTCAGTCCCACCCACAGTCCTTTAGGTCCCTAGTTGACCAGTGAACATTTCCGCAGAGCAACAAGAGAGATATTCCATATGTTCTTTATGTTAGCGCTGCTCTTCATGTTCCCCACAACATGCTGTTTCAATGTAATGCTTGTAAGTTTCCCAATGGAGATACACTTGTGGCATCACTTGTGACCCCTGACCTTTGTCCCCTGGCGGGTTTAACATGTAGCAGCCGGTTCCAGTCTCAGCCCTCACCTGCACAACGTGACCTCTTGATCAAACTGGGATGAGGTGGGCGCTGTGCCTGGCTTGAAGTTGCTGACATTGAAGTAGGAGAGCGTGTGGTCGATGAAACCGTGCATGGTGCCAGTCTCGCTGTACATGTACTGGTACACCAGGCGTGGGATGAAGTCCGAGGTGAAGGAGATGACGAAGGCCTGGGCAGCAAGGAGGGGATAGTTGTCTCAGACCAGATCAGATCCAGAAGGCTCCTCAGTGCAAATCGGTTAAGCCTCAGAACCCTAAAAAACCAGCTGTTGACTGTGCTTTATGGATCCCTGCCAATGGGTGGGTCCGAACCTTAATGTGAGCCAGGTGCTGCACCAGGGGTGGGCTCGTCTGCACCTGGAGACCCATGGTGCATGCTGGATCTCTCTCCTCTGCCGCTCTTCACTTTACTCTTTGACCTGCTTTAACTTCACATCTTTCTTTTTAAACTTTTTCTGCAGTTTCTAGTGTATGTCAGCAACTTGTTTAATACCCCCACAAAAAACGAACCCAATAAACTTAAAAAAGAACAGCTGGAGTTTTAAATGAATGCTGTTTCCTGACCACCTGAGCTAGTAAAATTTAAATCAGAGCTGAACACAAAAGGGTCCCTACGAGTCCCTTAATGGTTTTGTCATTAATTCATTCTTGGCTTTAGCTTTTATCAACCATTTCCATTCTCAAATGCACTTGTTTAAATCTAGTTTACAGGAACTTACAATAACTAAACCCTTTTTCAAATTTGTACTGGGAAATTTATCTGAATGGTATCTGGGATGCAACTGAACCATTTACTGTTATCATGGGAACAGAGACTCTAGGTCTTGGTTTGATATCTTTCTTTACAGACAATGCCCCATTTGAAGTTTTATAGGAGATACAGCAATAGGGACCTTCAAATGTGTGATGATAGCTGGTAATTGCCACATGCCTGCCAGGTGAGTGGGAAGGGTTAACCTGTCAATCATCCGAGAGTATCCAGCTCAAGCCCTTACTGTCTCTGCCACAGATGAGCCACTCCCTGGTGTTCATGCATCTCATTATATGGGCAAGCTTTGAATAATCTCTCCTGGTATGAGCACAACCTAGGCTGTCCACAGCCATTTATGAAAAGCAGCAAAGGTGTGGTCCAATTTTAAGAAATAGGTTAAATATATCTGCCTGCAGATCAATTGCATATAGGGTCCATTTGTCACCGAGCTGCAAACGCTCATGCTCACCACTTACATTTATGATGACTGAGAACTTTCCCATTCCGCTGAGGATGTTGTACCAGATTCCTAAAGGGAAAGAGAGGTCAGCGCTACGAAAGAACAGAGAGGACGGCAACAGCCCAGCAAACCACCCACAGCGAAGAAACAGTCATGGCTCACAAGGCCCGTGTTTGGGCCTGCCCAGCGAGAAATACTAGCAGAAGTTAACAAGACACAGAAAAAACAATAAAAAGGAGGGTCACCGCGGTGATCTTCTTCATGACGCCCACTATCTGGCACATACGTGACACTAAACCTGAGTCAGTTTAATCTCCTCACAGCTGCATAACCTAGACACGTCTGTTACATATTCCCTCTATCCTATGTGGGCTGTTGGAGGTTAATCCTAGGTTCTCCTGAAAAATGGGCTCTTTATGTATAGAGGCCCCTCAGCAAGGAGGAGGTGATGTCATCAAGGTAACGGGCCGCTCTCAGTACCGATGTCTTTGGCCCGCACAGCGTCGGGCCTCCGCAGCTCCGTCACAAACTTCTTGGCGTCGAGGCGGATCTCGATGACGTTGTTGAGGAGGGCGAAGAAGGGAGCCAGGGGGAAGGACGCCACGAAGAGTGAGACGAAGCCGAACTGGATAACTGGCGGGGCAAACGAGGCGGCAACAAACAACACATGAGAAATGGCCGCTTACAGCGCGAGTTTACATTTTGCAGTGCATTGCAACATTGTAGACAGAACAACAACAGACACGAGTGTTTGTGTGTGCAGTACTTCAGGTTGGAAGTTACTACGATGGCAAGCAGACATTTGGGTTAATTAAAAAGCTGCTATGTCACACTTAACACTGATTCTTGTTTGGCTTTCAGCACTTCTCAAAACAAGTAAAAACTAAACATCCATACCAAAACAATTTTTCTGAGTTCTGTCTTATTAAAACAGTGACATTAGCTAAAGGCATTCAAATAAAAGACATACAAAGTGCAAAATATAGATTGAAATAACAGAGCAGAGATCCTGGAAGTTATTAAAAAAAGTGGGTAAACACACTCAAGACTGCTGTACAGTGACTTACTGCATCCCGAACTGTGCAATGAATCCATATAACCATTACTCCTGTGCAGTGTTACTCTGCTTAATTCTGCCAACCTGAAAAGACTTTTGAAATCAAAAAAGCACCTGCTTGCATTTATGCTGCAGGAAGGCATGCAGGGCTGATTTGCAGAGGCAAACTCAGATGGAAGCACTCATAGGCTTAAGGTTTTTCTGTAAATCCCACTTTTGAGGCAGGGGTTCAAGTTGCCAATCCACTTGGAAGCCCCTCTCCCGTCTGGCATTCTCTCTTTGCAGCCATAAGGTCACAATCGGGAAGAAATTAAACCGCTATCAGCTATTATCAAATAAAGTCCTACAAAACAATGTTTACTGAAGTCAGATACTAAGCCATGCTGTCAGCAATGTTTAAATAAATTCTGGAATGCCATTTCTATATTGGAAAACTAGTCAGTTTTGTCTGTGAGCTTTCATCTAGAGCATTACACTTAATATTACAGTTGTTTTAAGAAATACTGTGTCTGCTGACCTTTGAGTTCTCTATCAAGGGCTATGGATTCTACTTAAAAACAAAGTTATGCAGACATTACAGGACAAGCAAGCTTTTATTGCTTGTAATGATATTTTTTGTAGGCAACCCTAAACCTCCTTTAAGATGAAGAACCACGCTTTCACATTTATACACCAATTGTATCACGACATGTTCCACATTTGTACGCCTCTTTGGTTCTCTGAATTGCCAGAAAGATTTACATAGAACAGTGTGAGGTCCATTATTATGGGTACATAAACAAATTTCATAAGATCTGACAAACAGGCTTTTTGAGAAACATGCACGCACACACAAATGAACGCACGCACGCACAAGCACACACGCGACCGCTCACACGTGCATGCACACACACTCATTGGACATGCATAGTCCAGACTGAGCTTGTTCAATGACTATGATTATAATGCTGAAAATGTAACTAAATATTATTTAGAAGAACATCATGTTCACTGCAGGACAGACATGAAGTATATCAGTCCTCTGTGTGTGGACAGGAGCTCAGCACAAAGGCCTGATGTCAGACAGCAGTTTACTGACAAGACGTGAGCGAGCTCCGCCATCGTACCCTAGCTCATTTAACAGTGTCCCTCACACACACTGCTGCATCTCCACAACCATGTGTCCGTCTCGACGGGTTTCACCCGCGGCCCCTCAGAGTCGAGGTAGGATGACGTATGTGAGCATGTGCAGGCTTGCCAGATCGAGCCTGGCAGCAGAAACAGTTCTGCGTAACTGAGGGACGCGCAGCTCCCCAAATATTTACTGGGTGGGTAGGTGTCAGCACACATGGGCGAATAGCTGTCCAATAAGTGAAGAGTGGCATAAATTGTGGTGAGGAATTTGACAAAGACGTTTTTCTCAGACAAGCAGAAATCTGCCCCTCGGTGCTCATTAAAAGCCATTCAGCCTTTAGGCTAATTGGTTCCTCTTCAGTGAAATGTAGGGAGTGACCCCACCCAGATGTTGTTTCCCCCTGCCTGTTCCCTCCTCCCTGACATGCTCGGAATTCCCATTTCTGTTGATCCTGGCTCCCCAGCTCATGTCTAACCTGAAGGAAAGTCTCCACCACCACCTGAATGAGACTCCAGCCCTCGATCAACCCCAGATGCCTTGTATGCCAGGGTCATGGGGGTTACACACAGCAAACGACAAAAATCACATAAACGTTTGAATGAGAACATTTTTCATCAGAGCACAGCCATTTCGAACCTTTCAAAGCAGAAAAGACAGTGGCCTACACACACTACTCAGGTAGGATTGCCTGCACTGTAGAACTTTAAATTTAGGCTGTGCATTTCTGGTTCAAATTCCAGCCCAGTCACTGGTGTTCACCCAGCTGTTCAACTGGAAACTAAACAAACGCATTTGGCTAAAAGGAGATTTTAAATAAGATGAAAGAAGTCACAAGAGATAAAATGCATCAGAGTAATCTTGACTGCAGCTAGGAAACATCTGTGGATGACAGTGTTGTTGTACTCCTCTTTATTCTCATTGCTAAATCCCTGAAGCGATGTTGTCACTGGAATGGGATCAGAGCTACCTGACACCACATCATGTGACTCCAACCCTCCCCAGGGGTGTTCCACTGCATTCTAAACACAACTTGTACCTGTGATTTATGGCTTTTCTGGGACAAGTTGCCAGTTATTATTCCATGAGAAGTGGTTCTATGTGTGCTGCTGAAAATGGTTATTACCTGTAATTTCCTGTAACTACCTCATAATGACTATGCCTCATACTATAGTCTATAACCATCTTGAGATCACCTTATTGGATGAGTCAAATGTGATTAGCTGTAGCCAAAATTTAAAGTGAAGGCCTCAAGCAGGTGATGTGGGCCATCAGCTCCTTTAAATGACTCAAAAACCATCAAAACATAAACAGCTAGTTTGTCCACAGCATAGAGCATCCCTGTCAGCTGAAACAAAACAAAACAAAAAGCAAATAAATATAAGGCATGTCTTTGTAAGAAGAATAAAATGAGAATATGTACAATTTGGAGCCTAGCTCCTGGAACCTGAATAAACTTTGTGGTAGTTTTTAACCTTTAGCAACGGGACTTCAGCTTTATCATGCGCACATGAGCATAACATTCAGCGGAACTCCTAGAAACTCCAAACACGTTGAATTTTAGTGTTTATTTCCTTTGCGGTTTGGTCAGCTCCTTCCTTGCTGTTACATGGAACAAAGTCACTTCAGAAAATAGAACTGTAACTGGTGGATGTGAAAGCACCTTTCATTCACTCTCACAGGAAGGAAAGCATATGCCTTTTGGAATTAAAAGCAAAATGTTTTTAGAATGAATAAAATAAACTATGTGAATGATGCAGAGAATGCTTTGAGGAAATGATATGAACCTCTACAACTGAAACTGTTTGGAAAATTCCTGTGTTTCAAAGTGCTGCTGAAATAACTTTTTTTTTCATATTGGTCAAGTGAGGGAGGAAAAATGAAGGTTAAACATGACTGGCAGATTCTATGTAGTGAAACCTAACAACAGACTCTGCCCACAGCAATGTGGGAGGTCCCATATTAAAGAACTCCACATGGGAAGAACATGATTCTGTTGGTATGAACATGGCCAGCAGGTAGCGTTGCAGTTACACGCACATGCCTTTGCTCAAACTGGTCCACTGTTTCAGACCCAACCCATCAGGTAAGAAATAGTAATAGTTGACAGCTGGTTGCCTGCCCGTGACCCTTCCCTGCAGTTTGTTTCTGCTTAACTATCTTTTCCTCTCAGCGGCCTGGTATTGAACATGACTCAGCCTCCAAGTGCTAACAGAGTAATCACAACACTTAGAACGTATCCAGGCAAAGTGCATCACTAGGCATCATGGGATATCACCAGCACCTCAGTCACATGAGGCCTTATCAAACCAATGTGTCCAGCCTGCCAATTTGGTGGCAGGTTGGACACAAACACACACACACACACACACACACACACACACACGCATACGCATGGAGGAGTGATCAATATCTTCCACCTACACAAAGTGGTCAGATTTTTCACTGAGTACTGAAAAAAAAATCCTATGTCTCTGTGAGAATATTGTCCTGCTGTGATCTTACTGTTTCATCTCAACACACAGACATGGTGGACAGAAACATTCCATCTCCTCAGCTAGAGGTTCTGTCATTTAAAACTAAACTAGAGGTCAGTCTCTTTTCATTTGCTGCAGTTATGTCAGGGTGTTGTTTGCATGTGATTAGAAAAGGCTCTACACTCACTCATCTGAGTGTACACAGGGCTCAGAGAGGCCCACACTCACTCATCTCCATGTACTCAGGGGTTCAGAGAAGGCCACACTCACTCATCTCCATGTACTCGGGAGTCAAGCCCTCAAACGGCTCCAGGTCATAGTCCAGATCCCATCGCTGTGGTGGTCGGGCCTGCTGCTCATCGCTCTCCTCCGGAGCCGAGCCCCTGTCCTTCAGCGTCCGGTACAGTTTCTTCAACTTCCTGAGACACATAGAGGCTGTCAGACAACTCAGACCCTGCTTCATCACATCACATGTCTGAAGCTATGGTGTGACAACTGTGTAAGTTATTGTTTTCCATTATGGGTCAGAGTTAACATTTATTAATGGTGACATCCTTAGAGCCATTTTAACACTGGATAACAGTGGAGTCCCTCATCATCTTTGGATGATACACCTACAAACTTACACATGCACATACACTGACACACAAATACATTATCACATGCACAGCGTTCCTTAACGGTTGTTATGGCGAGTTGTCTATCAGGAAGCAAAGTCCTTTATGGGTTGATAAGTCAGCTTCAGCAGAATGAAATATCCCTGCACTGGCTTTATTAGCACACACCAAGACATACACCATTCTTTACCCTCTCTTTTCATTTTCAGGCTTTTGTGGACTTAAACTAAGTTGGTTAATTATAGTCGCCAGTCAAAGAAGACAAATGGATAAGAGGCCCATGTCTGGTACAGCTATTATGAGCTTGATGACATGTCATCACAGAAATGGTCCCGACTTCCCACTGACAAAAACAATCCAGGCTGACGTTGAAAGAGGAAACCCAGAGCAGCGGTCTCTGGGAAATGTATAACAGTATTGCTACGGGTGGGTTTGGACTTCACAGCTGTGCGGCCTATCCTTGCGGAGGCATAAGACTCACCGTCAAAGACGCTGTGATAGGACAGGGAAAGGAGGCAATAGTCTGGGAGGGACCAACTGGGAGAGGGCCCCCAAGGATGGCCAATTGCATAGATATGTAATGCAACAACAAATTTGCAGGAGCCCCCTTGAAGTACAGCACACACTACAATGATGTGGCAGATACCCCTCCCCCCAACTCATTATGGGATCCTATATTGGGATGTTTGTGAATCTTAAAATTCACATATATTGTCACATATATATTATGTCATAATATGAATTAGCCATCTAGTCATTTAGTCTTACCTAGTTGGGTTGTTTTTTAAACTGAAGTAATATGAGATATACCCAAATGTAAATGTGAAAATTAAAAAACACCTAACATAAAACAATGGTAATAAATTTTACCATGTTGAGAGGGAGTAAGTTGAAATAATAATAATAATAATAAATAAATAATAATAAAATACATTATTAATAATAATAATAATAATAATACATGACAGTTCATCCAATAAGTGCTGTAAAACCAGCACTGTGCCCTCACTGTATTCCTAATAGTTTAACTTTTTTTCTTTCCCCCAGACATGAGAGAAAGGGGCTGATTTGACCCAAGTTTATAGACATACACCCTTAATGCCTTTAATAAAAGCCATTATAATCTTGGAAAGATCCTGCAGAGATCATTACCTTGAATAATCTTCCAAATGTGCTGGCTTTAAAACACAAAGTTAAAACAGGCTGTTTTTGGAGTAGAAATGCCTCCTGCCCTTTTGGTCTTCAACGTACTGAAAACACGTTTATGCATCTTTCCTGGCATCATATGTCCAGCCGATGTACAGGTGTCAGGAGACGGGCATGGCGAGTGTGCGGAGGTTAAAGGTTAGCATGCTGGTGCATTTTCAGTTGGTTGGGGAAAAAAAAAAACATCTGAGAACAAACAAAAATTACACATCAGTGTAGGGCTTCACAAACCCTCTGTGTGGTTTTAATCGGTGACAGTAAATGTTAGGACAGGCAGACTTTCTATTTCTGTACTGAAATAATTTGGTGGCCAAATACCTGCAGAGGTAAAAAACAAAAATTAACTGAACAATGGCAGGATTTAAATCCTCTCCTTGCTTTGAAAACGTCTCAGCACATAGTGGAAAGGAATTTACAAATGCTACGTTTGAAACCTTTCACAAAACGTTGAAGGCTAGACGCAGCAGAAGAATTGTGCTTTGTGGTCCTTTTCTATGCAAGCTAATAATAGTGCTAATAAGAGTAGCTAAATGCAAGCTTGCATTATGTATGGTTTTATAGTTAAAGCCCTTTCCCCAGCGCATTATTTTTTAATTTGCTCCTTGGTGCTGTTAGTGCTTTGCTGCGGTCCTGCTCACGCAGCAGCTGCTGAAAGAAAAGCAGGAAAGCAGGCCCGATGCATCCAGCATGCCTGCATTCTCTGCACACGCGACCATCGGCGGGCAGCTGTACTCCGAGGATGGGCAGTTTCTACACCGAAGGACAGGGCTCGCTGCCCTGCTGTTTGGGAGTGCCCCGGTCTGCGTTGTGGCCTGTAAGACTCAGAGCGCTCGTCTGCGCACGCTGTTACAGATCTCAGGCCTGGGGGCGGTGGGTGACCATTCAAACATTCTGGGACAACAGTGAGTTTGGCAGCACCTTCCAGCAATTCAGCTAAAGGGCAGCTGCGCAAATTTTCTTCACAATGAGCATAATAGAAGTGAAATATACAACATGAACAGTATTATCCTCAGAAACTGGAAATGGTTAACAGACAAATACACCCCACACACACACACACACACACACACACACACACACAAACTGTGACAAACGGACCACACAGACACGTTCTGCTGTTTTCTCTCACTGGAGGATATCCATGAATGATTGATTATATAAACACTGGGTTTTACATTCAGCCCACTGTCGTAAACAGCCCTTTCAGGTACTTGGGCACCAAATGCCTCTTGTAACGTGTGTATGCAGTGTGAACGCCTGTGTATTAGGGGTTAACACAGCCGGCTGCTTCACACAGCTATACAGCACCAGGCCATCCTTGTGAAACATCGGCAACATTACACGCATACTGGGGCGGGAGGGTGCACAGGAGCATGGCACGGATGCTCTTGGTGTCGCCGGACCCAAACACCGATCTACACCACCAATGAGGTCTGACCTTTGCATATTAATTAAATGGTCTTAGCAGTGAAACCCAAAAAAAAAAAATGGTAGCAGTTAAGGCACATTCACCCCCCTCTACTACTCTGGGGAAACCTCATCCTAATAAAAAAAATGGTTTTA
>JABJVR010000052.1:12016924-12034496 GCA_025773905.1 Chitala chitala
TATATATAATTTTTTTTTGCTAAGTTAATTAACTGATGACAGTTGAATCCAAAGGGCATTTCCCATCTTATTATCAAATTTTCAAAGTTTCAGTCTGAACACATTTATAACCAATAATAGACAAGACATTAAATACCCTCAGACATGCACAATGTTATGGTAGATGCCTGTAAGCCTCCAAACCTTACGGAATGTAAGTGTGTGGCACTGGCCCATTCTGTACCTTTGAAACTGTGCCTCTGATGATGGAGTCCCCCACAGGGATGAGGATGCCTCCAATGATGGCAAGAAGAGCCCCCAGCACAGCCCCGGCAATGAGGCCACTCTTCACATTACAGCAGCCTCCCATGTTCACGTCCCTCAACGACACAGACAGCAGCCCAAATGAGACACCGTCGTCAGTTATGCAACATCCCTGTTGGGCACAGGGTCTCATAAACTGATGCAGAGATAAAGGTCTAAAGGAACATTATGATTACCTTCCATGTGACTGGGTCCATGCCATATGCTGTTATTGGTGCAGCCAGTCTCAAGGTGGTTGGTGCTTCATATCTGCTGATCTGAATACGAACAGTATAGTGCTGTAATTAATATGAAGATAGAGGCTCGGCCTGAGATTTCAAAGTGCGTGTTTACTATCTTCAGGCAATAATGTTGTGCTGAAGCAAATGTTCTCAAGGGTCTCCCAGAGACTGTCCGAGCCAATTGCGGATTGAATGGTATTGCGAGGACTGCTTTTAGTTCATTCTTCAGCTCTGAAGGTTTTGACCTTCCCATTAGCAGTTCTGTATTGTTTTAGATTCAAGCCCCTCTTTTAGCTCTCATGGTACTGCAATGTCAAAGGTGCGAGTCCTGCAGCTAGGAAACGTTGCTAAATTATGGTGTTTCCTTACAGCTGAAGATACTGAGAAAATTGAGTGTGAATTTATACAAAGTAAGTTAGATTATTGCAATTCTCTGCTTTCTGGGAGACTATACACTGAACATTTAAACACTCTACAGCATATTCAAAACGCAGCTGCTAGAACTGGTAGTGGAAATAGGAAGTATTACCATACTGTGCCATACTTTCCTCATTTCACTTGCTCCATGTTAAGCGCTGGTCCAATTTTAAGCTTCTTTTACTAATATATAAGGCACTTAAAGCTATATAAGGTAGATACTGTTATTGTTAAAAGATTTGATAAATTCAGACTCTAAAATTTTCATTAAAATCCTAGAATGCAGGCCTTTTTGTCGTTCCGCATATAAGTATTGGCACTAGAGCATTTCATTACAGAGCCAATGGACTATGGAACAGTTTGCCTGCCTGTGTATGGGGTGGTGAGTCTGTTTCAGTCTTTAAATATTGACTAAAGACTTATTGCATTGATTTAGCCTACTCACACCATACTCTGTAGTTCACTGTAATCAAAAAGGCTGTTGTTGCTTTAAGTGCCCAAGTACCTTTATACTCTGAGTGTCAGTATTAGCCTTGATCAGTATTATTTCCTCTGTGCTGACACCTCTTTACCATTCTTCTCCCTTCATGTCTGCTTGTTACATTTACATTTTATTAATTTAGCAGATGCCTTTGTCCAAAGCGACTTACAATGAATAATAGTACATGTGCCTGTCACAAACAAGGTCAAACAGTATCAGAGAATGTAACAGTAAGTGCTGTCCTGTCATCAAAGCGCACACGTGTAAGTCAAGCAATTGTCTCAAAGTCATTTAAGTAAAGCATAAACATATAAAATAAGTAAGTCTTGAATTAACTAGAAAAACATTTACAAACAAACAGCCAACTCCATTGCCACAATGGAGTGAATGGAAGCATAGATGACAAGATTTCAAGTTTTAAGTTCTAATGTGCTCTCTGAAGAGATGTCTTCAGCTGCTTGCGGAATGTGGACAGCGACAATGAAGTCCTCAAAGCAAGCAGAAGTTCATTCCACCATATAGGCGCCAGTCGCTTGTTGCCAGGTATGGGTGGGATACTGTGTTAGAACCACTGACTCAAGTGTGGCATTGTGGCCTTTGTTCACTTCACCTACGGGGTCTTGTCAGCCTACAGATGTGTACTCCTAATAGACCCAGCACACAGACACACTTCATTGTGATGCGGTCCTTATACTGATTCTATACTGTATGTCAACATGCCCAGGGGGGCTGGGCAGCCAGTTAACCTTGGACCCCCAAAGGCTTCTTTCTCATGTTATGGAGTTTTTGGTTCCTTTCCCCCATTTTTGTATGGCTTTCATTTTAGGTTTAACTTTAACCATGCCCATGTACCATCCTATCTTCCAATAACTGTAAAGTGCTTTGGAGTTATATAAAAATACATTTAATTAAAAGCCTCTACAACACTGCACAGGATAAGCAATTGGGTGATGGATGGATGGATGGATGGATGGATGGATGGATGGATGGAATGCAACTTGTTGTGGGCCAGTATGGGTCAAAGTCCACTGCTGAAATTTTGTTCCAGTATGTCCCTGGTCCCAGCTGGACTGGAGTACTTAACATTGCGGTGGCTCAATGGGTGTAACGTTGGGCTGGGATGCGGAAGTCTCTGCAAAATAGTCCAAAAGGATTATAAGCAAAGTCACGACAGGGAAGCAAACTGGTGGGAACATAAAGTGAAAAAAGTTTGAGAAAATGAAGAAACAAATATATTATGGGATTTTAAAATTCAAACTATGTGACACTTGGAACATAACATGCAGGGCATTACAGTTATGAAAAAGAAACAGGTCCTGATTCTTGGTGTAGCAATAATGAGTAACAGCAGAACTGATGGAAAAGATTACTAAATATAAGGATCTTTGAACTGAAACTGTAAGATCGTGGAAAAAGCAGATCAGGGTAGTCCCAGTTATTACTGGTGCCCTAGGAGCGATCCCCCAAACCCTAAGAAAACATCTAGAAAGTCTCCAAATTGGAAAGGACCCAATTTTGGACTTATAATGAACAACCTTACTTGGAACAGCAGAAATTTTACAAAAATACATGGACAATTCTTAGGCCCTTGGCTAGGGCTTAAATTGCAACAAAATGACCAGCTATTTAACATCTCAAGCTGTGGCAATACAATAATAATAATAACAACAACAACAACAACATTACCCAGCTGATGCACTCATACAGTCTTCCATTTAACTCATTACTTCATTGACGCTCCAAAAGCAGTATTCAGACATGTTCCACTTCACTGTGCTTGTGCAGATTTGGTAGGAAGAAGAGAATACATGATGTTGTGAATAAGAACATGTAAATACTCAGTTCAGAATATACATTTTGACCTGTAAAAGTCAATGTCAAATGATGACATGGTCTGTTGTTGTTGTAGTAGTTTTCAGACTAATACATTGACAGAAGATAAATTTTTTGCCTAGATACCGTGCTGTGTTACCCAAGCACCTGATGCCCCCTGGTGGTGACAAATTGGAAATGACAGTTGTTTTTTGTTTTTATTATTCATTGATCCTGCTGATTAGCTAGTCTATAAATAACTAATTAGGATTTAAAATAAGTTGATTAAGTTTAAACTGTTTGTAGGTGACAACTCTACAAACAGTTTCAAGATGGCTAGGATTCAAAGTCATCCATCCACACCAGACAAGAGAATTAACTCAGAGTTATAGAAAAGGTATAGAGGTGTTTTTTAAGAAAAATAGAAAAGGTTATAAGAAATTAGTAAAGCTGTTGAATAGTTTCATGTATTTGTGTCTCTTAAAACACCTTAATTTCGATCCTTTATTTGTTATTGGAGGGAGGGGTTTCTTGAGCAAGCTGGAAGGCCAAGCAGCCTCACGTTTTCGGGCACTGCTCCACCTTCCATCCCCTGGTACTCCAGCGGTAGGAAGACCCAGTCCAGCCTGGGCCTTGGAAAAGACATCGAGTTGAGCAAGAACACAGCAATGTTTGCGTTTGTCCATGAGATATGTCACAGCGGCAGCGTTACACCTCTAAAGCTAC
Source organism: Chitala chitala (assembly GCA_025773905.1). Classification (NCBI taxonomy): domain Eukaryota; kingdom Metazoa; phylum Chordata; class Actinopteri; order Osteoglossiformes; family Notopteridae; genus Chitala; species Chitala chitala. The sequence continues at coordinate 12,020,885 of JABJVR010000052.1, forward strand.
TGCATTCGAACCCCCCCCCCCACTTCCTCCAGAGACCTGGCACAGCAGTTTACCTGTACTTAATCTGCACACACAGCAATGAGCCACACCTAAGCAGCCTGCCTCTAATGAGCTTCAGCGCTCTAACAAGCAGATAATAAAGTCACTATATTCACACGCGAGTACCACGGTAACGGTAGCTAAATCTACAAATACGAAGCATCCTGCTACTGGTCTTCTACTCTTATCTTTGGTCTTTGGACATCTAATATAACTTTTTTCCATTGTGAAAATACAGAAAAAACATGATGGAAACATTTGCGTTAGTATTCATGAAATTCATGCTTGAATAGCAAATATTGCCAGTCAGCCTTGACTGAATATTGTCACTGAATATTTCAACTTGCTCGCATATATTAGCAGATACAATAAAGCAAAGTCCTAATTTTCAGAAGGTCGGCACAGTGATTACAGAGGCTTCACTGCTTTTACATTAACAGCTTGTTGTATGAGGATGTTAGTTTTCTGTTAGCTTTTGTGCTCAGACTCCACTCTGATCATGGCCATGTGTCCGAGCCTCATCTCTGATCATGGCCATGTGTCCGAGCCTCATCTCTGATCATGCCTCTGTAAGATTAGCTCGTGCATATAACCCATGTGTCGTAACCATGGTGGGTAGTCTTGCTGCATTATGTCTGTGGGACAATGAATCCAGATGTGACTCACTGCACATTCTGCTAGTCAGGGTTATCAAAAGAAGCGGGGTGATCACGTGCTTGTAACAGTATTTTATAAAATGCATTTTGTAAAACATAGTCTCCTCATTTTTGGGGGAAGAGAGTTGGACAAAGGTATGTGAATGTGTTACCCATTACTAGTCAAATAGCATGCAAAAACAAATTATATATTTAAATTTACTTTTGTAACCTTTCAATAACTAAAAGTCTTGCCTTGGTTTTGTCAATGCCATCTGTGTGGGGCAGCCACGGGAAATTCCTTGTGTGTAGACATGGACCCAACACTTCAGGCAGGGGTGAAAGAGCAGCCTGGCACAGTGCTATTCCCAGGGGCTGCTGCAAACTGCAGAGGTAAACTTAGGAAACACCCGTCCCTGCATGCAGCCACTGTGGTTGGGACTGCTTTATTGCTGTGCACCTGGCGTGCGGTCAGGCAGGCAAATCACATACTGGGAAGAAGCGTGGAAACCTGCAGGTCTGGTTTGCATGCCCCAGATGTTGTCTCCATTTGACATGGAAATGTTATGCAAAGGCTCTGGAAATGGAAAATGATTTCAAAGCTTGTGTTGCTGCTGTGTACGCTGGTGCATCCCTGTTATAAACATGTGGCACAGAGCCAATCTAAGACCACAGGGAGAGGCCAGTCTCCTTTAAATCCCCTCTCTTACTAGCGTGCATGGTGGCAGAACTTCATGCGCAACCCTGGCCTTTGTTGAGCCATACCGTTCTCTGACCCTTGCGCGTGTTTTGTCAAGCTTGGGTTTTCCCAGTACATCACCCCCGACATCATCGTCTCAGCACAACTTCATTAACACTGGGAGGTATGCAGAGATGTACTTCAGAATGTGTTTGTTTGCGCTCGCTCCCCTTCGCCTCTATAACTTTCACCTTACAGCACAAACCTGGAACACCAGCTCATTAACTGTTGGCAGATAACTGTCTGTTCCTACTCCCTGCTGAGATGTTTTGACACGTCCGGAACTGAAATTGTTCCCAGCGTTTTGCCTCTACTTGTACATGTAATGAGAACTATAATTATTAAAGGAGGGAACATTAATAACAAATATTCCTAAACATCAAATCTTTCTGTCCTGTTCTCACAATAAATATGATCTGGATTAGGAAAGAGTGTTGTGAGAAAAGTCGTTCAAAATTCACTGTAATTTGCACCTTGATTTTCTTTGATTGATAACATCAATCGTGCATGTTTGGTCACTCAAATCTTACAAACATATGAACAAAACCATCTGATAATGTACACCACTTGTACTTTTACTAATGATATTAATTTATGGATGTCTGCGGATGTTCCCAGGACCAGCATCCAATTAATTAACCAGTTACTGAAAGAAACCTCAGCTTATATGAACAAAACAGGAAGTAACCCAAGAATAAAGCTCTGTACAGCTGAAAAACAACATGACTCTGGGTTGAATGGAAACAGTCACAGCCACATGAAACAAGTGCCATGACAAGCCTGGGCACCCTTGCTTTGGGCTTTCTTGCTGTCAAAGACACATCTGCATTCACACAATCAAGATTGGGGTTGTGTTGCACGCAATGTGCCAACTTATCTGCGGTATGACAAAAAAGAAGCTGTGCTCACGCTGAAGCATGGCATTACCACCTGTATGCACGCTTACTGGCTTGTCAAGCACGTTACAACAATCACACATTTTCACCTGAACCTACCGGCATTATGTTGCTTTGTGGCGCATATCTCTGTACTGTTTGTGTTCCTTTGCCTTTTTGTGTATTCAAACTTAAATTCACTTTTATATTTCCTCTTCAATTAAGAGATGTACAGCAGGGATTATGACCAGGGAGGTCTGTTTGTCACAATCAGCTCAGATCAGCTCAGGTGTCAACCGATACCAACACCTCACCAGTGGGTTTTGGGTGTAATTATGACAGGTTCAGTTTGCAGACAACCTCTGCTATTGTTCTGCAACACAATAAATCTAACACTATTCCAATGAAATGCTCACACAAGCGAATGTGTAAATAACCATGTCACACTGGAAATGATCCACTTCAGCTGCATAGTGTTTTTGACTGGCAGTTAGTAAAGGAGAGCTGCAGTACTGTGGGCAACTGTAAAAAGATGTAGTACACAAGGGCAAAGATGACTTCAAGACGATGGTGACATCCAGAGTGCTGCCACTGGTCTTCCACTCTTATCTTAGCACAAGCAATATTGATTTTCTGCTTTTATGTTATTTAAGACCATCATGCTGTTTCAAATTCAAATCCTCAGTGGACCAATGGTGCTGCGCATTGCTGGAAGCAGCTGTGATGCAAAGCCACACAAGGGCGTTTTCCTTCACATAAAAAAGGAAATGACTGTGTTCGCACCCAGCATACATCTAAGAAAAAGGAAATTATTTCAACTGTATGTTTAATGTTGGAAAAATGTGCAGAAATTAGGAAAAAAAAAAATCACAATTCTTCTGACTAGGTTCAATTTATTATCATGTATGATATTATGTATATGTTATATATGGCCATTTCATGCTCTGCCTTGCTTCATCTGTTTCCTGTGTTAGATTCCAAGCCCCTTCGTGCTGCAACCTAGGTGCATCGAGAAAATTTATGAATAAGAAATGACAAATTTAAACTTCAAAAACAAACAGAAAAATACAGGACAATGCAATAAGAAAAGAAGTGAGACAATGGTGGAATTATATACTGTATGTCTGTAAGTGCCCTGAAGAGAAAATGACTCAGCCACAATGCACATACAACATTCTTCTGTATCAGCATAAAAATGTAACCGAGATTGTGCACATAATAAACACATATAAGGAACGTGCCTTGCATTTCTCGCATGCTTTTGCTACAGTTAGGTGTCACCACTGAATATATACCTAGATGTTATCATCTCTGTTCACATCACAAGGCTTGTTTGCACATTTCTGCTGCGTGACACTAATTCTCAGTGTGCTGACTTCCACTACACTGACTCTCGCAGCACTGACGCTCACTGCTCTGACTCCCATGGGCCTACTCTCTACAGCCGCCCTGCCCTTCCTTCAATTTCTTAAACTTACTTATTACACCTGCTAATTTGCTTAACACATTCTGTCCCCTTGCACACACGCTGCAGTTTAACACACCACTCCTTTGTGTAGTTATACATCTGCCACTAGAAATATTTTTGTGAACATTAATATTTAAATAATTTTTTTTTAATTAATAAAAAAAAAAATGTTAAGAAATATTTTTGTGTACATTTCCAAAGCCATTAATCCACTGTGTATTTTTCACTTTTCTGGTTGACATACAAAGGTTTTTTTTTTTTAATTAAATGTGCTGCATATACATGCTTTCAATTATTACAGTAGTTTATTTTTTAAAATCCAGTTCTTTTTATCATAACAAATCTCACATAAATGAATGTTTATGGCAGCACAGTCAACCCCTGTGCTTGAAGTGGGCAGGTACTCACTCATCTGTACGCAAGCATCAGGAATATGTCTTGTATGCTGGCATCTGTTTACCACATAGTTGCTGAAGCCAGGTGGGCTACACAAACACCAAAGGCAGCCAATAGAGCCGCTCCTTGTTGCTGTCTCTGCTGACGTCAGCAAATCCTCAGTGAAGTTCCTGCTGAATTTCTAAAATGTGTTTATTTCCACAGAGAATTATGAAAAAGACAAACTCACGCCACAATGCCTTTTTTAAATATAGCAACAAAAAGGTGTTTGGTCAATGCCTCTTTAAGAACAGTAGTTGTAAACAGACTTTTGAGGGGGGGAGCAAAGAGAGCAGCTGACCCGTCACCAGGGTGATAAAGATAATGAATGGGGAACTAGAGAGCCAGATAACATGGTCTGTACATCATCAAAAACAGAGGTCAAATGAAACTCTTCCTTCAACCAAAGAACCATAAGGCCAAAAAGAAATTACAGGCATTTTGGTGAAGACATTTTTAAATCACATGTCTGAACCTGAGATCTTTAAACAATTCTTACATTGAATGGACACCTACCATTAACATTTTTCCCCACAACTAAAGTGGCCTACAGGAAGTGAGTATGACTAAAAATAGATTTAGATGTTATGTCTGTTGTCACAATTTGTTCCTGCAGAAAGAGGAAAAAACATATGCTTCTTAAACGTTATAAATGACTTGCAAAAGTGATTGCCTTCTAAATGCTTTTCCATTAAAGTGTATCATCCAGCCAATAGGAGCACATATTCTACTGAGAAAAAAAAATGAAACTTTCCAGTTACACAAAAACATAAGCCAATGGCCCTTTGTTACACCGGCTGCGATGAGCCAAAACGTATTCAAAAGTACTCTGTATATCTCCACCCACATTACTAATACGGAAAATGCTAGGTTATTTATTGTAATGACGCAAGCAGGAGTTTTTAAAATCTACATTCTATTAGATTCATTTTGAGAATACTATTAGCAAGTAAAATATTACTATCAAATTTGTGTGTGGTTACGAAGAGCACACAAAGGCATTCTGAGGTTTCCTGCTTAAACAAATTAATATTGCTCTTCTTTTATGGTTAAAAAAAAACATGAATTTATCTTACACATTGTACGATCTCTCGTGTTACAGGTGAACTCCAAATGACACCTGGAAACGTCTTTTGTTTGGTACGTTCAAAATCGTTTGAACTTTATGATTACACTGTGTGTAACAGGAAAAAAAAAACACAATCAGCTCCACGCAGCCATTAGGTCAAGACTATAAACAAAACTTGCACATTTATATACAATGATAAGAAAGCACAAACAACATCGCACCCCGAACAGGCGATTAACTTAGGGGTTATCTAATTAACTGTAATCAAAACTAAGAATGTTTCCGCAATGTCGTAAGGATCATTTTAACACGAATTATATTAATGTTTGGAAAATTTTGCAGTGATCAAAACCAGCAACTGTGACTGACCCTGTGACTTCACACGTGACCCTTTAAACCCGTTCCTGTAGTACATGCTGTACATTACTTTAGTGCAAATGACTGTGAGACGTTAAAAGTGTTGCAACTGATCAGGAAAACGTTGTTTACAGCCCGGAAATACCACTCAAAGTGTCATACACATAAAGAAGGGTACGCTGGAAAACACCAGTGAACTGCAGTGCATCGCGACAAGGCAAGATGAATTGCCTCTTCCACGCCATATGGCATGCAGCATACCGTGGAAAACCCGTACTATAAATGCTATGAAGGCGCAACCCGTAGTTGAGTGAGACTAGCTGCAAGTTAAATGACTGCAGCGGAAAGTGGGTGCGCGAGCGCGGGGACGCGTGCGCGAGCCCGCACGTGAGTGAACAGGAAGCTGCTTCACTTAACGGCTGAGTGCAGAGTAGGGCGAGCGGCTGGCCGGGCTCTCTGTTGTAACGGCTTTTCCTTTTCTTTTGAAAACCCACAATCAGTCTGTCGTTTTAACAGTGGGGTGGACGGACGGAATCAACGACTTAATTTTCCAATATTTTCCTCGAGTTATTTTAAGTTAATTTCATTAGTTTGACTCGGTTCGAAAGACAAAAGGGCGTGTGAGGGTTCCGGGGTGGGTTTCTTGTTTAGCTCGTGCATGTTGGTACTATACGCATATTTTACCTTTTCGCTTTTACTTCGCTTGGAGAAAAACGCTTAAGGATGGGGTGCACCTTAAGCACGGAGGACAAGGCGGCCGTCGAGCGCAGTAAAATGATCGACAGGAACTTGCGGGACGATGGGGAGAAGGCTGCGAGGGAGGTGAAGCTGCTGCTCCTTGGTAAGCGCTGGACTTGAATAAACTTTTTGGATCGGGCTGTAAACCGTGATTAGCGACGCTGCGGCCGCGCTGGACAGTCGCGTGCTTAAAATGCAGCGCGAGCGCCCGCGCGCCATGCCGTCGGCCAGCGCGCTAGCGAAGTTAAAGCATGTCACACTTACCATGTTGTGCATGTGGCAAATACATGGAAATGACTAATTAAACATGCGGCATCCTCTTAATTCCTGCAGGCATGCTTGATCGCACCATTGGGTGTCGGTGATCGAGCTCGTCGCCTTCTTCATGAGTGCCTGGACTGTTTCTATGGTTTGACGAAACAAAGGGAGTCGAGTTTGAGGTCCAGGTCCTTGTTTGGTTGTTAGCTTAGCAACCCAGACTCGGGGAGTAAGGGGCGGATTTGATCGTTGTTCGATGAAACACAAAAAAAGGAAGTACTGTATTTATGTAATTATAGTTGTGATCGATATAAGATGCTCCACTAGCGTTCATTTGGTTGTAGGTTTCAACTAATACTTATTTCAACGAGAAACCGGCGGAAGTGCATTTTTTTAAAAGGCCCAGAAACGTGTCAAATGATGTTTATTTTTTTAGCACACCGAAAAAAAAATCCCGCTCCACCATCTTCGCAGTGTTTTCAGCTGTGGATTTGGTCTGTATGCCACAGTACACATGACTACCTGTTGAGCGCGTTAAACGAAATATTCACGTTGAAGAAAATATCAGTGGATTTACCATTATGTTGCCGTTTTCTGTGATTGTGTGGTAACTGTTTACTGAGACCGCGTCATTGCTTTCATTTTTGTTTTTAAGTGGCTGACAAGATTTGTGATGTGAGGGTTGTTTAGGTGCTTTCATAGTTGTCAACTGCGCAAAGTAATGTGCTGATTTGGTGAACAAACACGTTTCTGAAAACCTACTGATTGGGATTGGTTTTCTCTAGACTTGTTATAACGGCACACGTGACTTGCTGTCGGAATGCTGGATTAACTGCAAGTGGCTGTATATATTTATCGTGTTTGTTGATAAGAATCAGACATGCAAACGTACATTTAATGTTTAAGAGCAGTGTGAGTGAATTCCGAATTGTCAGTCTTGGTAAATATTGTCATCGAGTCTGATTCTGCATGTCTGAGGGATGTTTGCGTCGCTGTCATTGTGGACCAATTTATTCAGAGACCTTTGCGAAGTGCGTGCTTGCTTTCATGAAACCCTCTGCTGCCACAGAGAATTTAAACAGAAATAAATAATTTAAAATCCAAAATAAGGAATGCAGCCAAAAGAATCTGATTTTGGTGTCTCTGTTTTTTGTAGAAATACATTATTCTATACCTTAACACAGTTAAACAGAATTGCCCATCTGGGATAAATAAATTTATCAGAATCTGAATAACTGCTGAAGCGGCTGAAGAATTTTCCACTTGTCCTGGCTTTTTCTCTCTACACTGCCTTCTTGTTTAGAAAGGTCTCGTTTATTGTATCACCTCATGGGTAGAAGAGATATGCCATAATCTGTTTTCCACTTTGCTGTAGATGGGAAAATGGAAAAAAGTTAAATCTCAACAAAGGAATTGTTTTCATTCTTCCATCCGTTCTTTTGTTCATGTTTAATTGTCCCAGACTGTTTTTCTTAGTTGATATGCAGATAGTCAATAAAGTCATCCAACATAACTTGCATACATTAGCTACATACTATGTTTGTTCAGCTGGGTCTGTTCAGGTAAAATACCTTTCCTCTCTGCCCACCCACCCCCCCTTTTATTATTATTATTATTAAGGCGTCACCATCTGGGACCTTTTGACCTTTTAAAATATGTTATGGTAAAATTTCCCTTTCCTCCTCCACTGATCTGTAATGCACTTTGTAAGTAATGTCTGGTCATTCTAACACCCTGTCATTTTTGTGACCATGGTCGCTGTTTTCATTGGTACCGAACGCATGTGTGTTTAGGTGTCCTGGCAGTCAAATTTTGTCCACCCATGTTTGAACACTACAGCAGATCAGTGCGTCGGCAGTCACTTTCTTGATGTAAATTGACCAGTTGAAAGTAGGTACTGCCTGCCCACATCCTAATAAAGCTTATAGTTTATTCCATATCACTTTGTTGTCTTGTGTGTGCCATATAATTCAATTATACTCTCACTTGGAACCGGCTACCTCAGGAGCATGACTAGGTTTTAATTTAATTAATTTAATTATCAGTTGGTATGTGTGAGAAAATGCAGCACTCGGCATTTTTTTTTTATTATTATTTATTTTTATTTTTTTTATTTTTTTAAGGCTTCTGGTCTTAAACACTGCTGTAATGTTTGAGACTGGAGTGGTGGTTACCAGGTAACACGGATAGCCTGTTCGCATTACCATCAGGACCGAGCCAGAGAACGTGCTGTAAGCTGATCATGCCCCAAGCTAATGTTGTTAAATATTGAGGAGGGCCACTGTCTGCCCTGTCACTGGCTGGTGCTCTCAGCCTGCTTCAGACCTGTTGGGGTTTTCTCCTGTGGCGACATGTGGTCTATTAACATATTTGTTCTCAAGGTGGCCTTACCTTCATGTGGTGTGTTTGGGATGCCTGTGTGTGACTCTCACCCTTTGGTCACTGCCATAGACTAGTTGTGTTGCTTCTTTGGAATAACATAAATGTTTGTCTAAATCATGACTGCATTGTGTGTGTGAGTTGGTGGGTGGAAGGCTTATGGTTCCCCTGGCATTAGTGTGGAGTGTCTGCAGTTACCACAGCAGAAACGTTGTCCCTATAAGTTGCTTCCTTCAACATCACAGCAACATTTTTAAATTATTTTATTTTATTTTTTTCCGGGTTCTGTCTCGCCACCTTCCTGACCTCGGCAGCGTGATCTGCACTGTTGGGGCTAATTGGATGTTGAAGTCTGAGAGGTGTCTGCTTTAGTTTGCCCTGCTGTGCTGTGCTGTGCTGTACGGCTGCTAAGGCAACAGTAGGCTTGTTCGTGAAGAGCTGCTGCGTATAAGCTTTGTCATGTTGGCATCAGGGTATAGCCACAAACTGGCACTGTTGTGTCACCAGTCAAGACTCATGACTTGGCACTTCCAGACGGCTGTGTCTCCCCCCCCCCCCCACTTTTCACCTCTGGTTTGTGTTTTTACTGTTTACCATAAATATTTAAAAAAAAAAAAAAAAGACCAATGGTGCACAGCCATGAAGTCCGTGTTTTGATTAAATTTGGATAAATAGTGATGTGCTCATTAGAATGCTGCTTTCCCAAAGCTTTCACTTACTGAAGATCTGTATGTTTGAGTGACACTGCCTCTGGTTGCGTGTGCTTGTGAGCTGGGACAGGTCATGCAGAACGTGTGTGTGTGTGTGTGTGTGTGTGTGTGTACGTGTGTTTGGGGGGATCGTGTTTGGAATTGCAGACGGTGAGTAAGCTGTGCTCTGAGACAGAGTGTTTTGTGTGGAAACATCCAATGCAAAGGTGAAATGGTCACATTGCACAGGCCTTTGTAAATGATGCTGTATGTTTAAGTGCATAATGCTGTGTGAGATGTGTATAATGAGACCTTTGGCATAATTGTAGACATTTTGTAATATGGTAATCACTTGCGTGTTAAAGTTAAGGTTCTTCATGTTTTGTATATTTACATTTATTTATTTAGTAGACACTTTTATCCAATGCAATTTACAGCATTTCACAGCAATATTGGTTCTTAACCCATCCCCCTGAGGGGAGCAGTGGGCAGCCATGTGCGTCATCTGGGTAGCTAGCGTTTGAGTGCCTTGCTGAAGGACATGCCTGGTGGCTGGGCTGGTATTCGAACCAGGAAACTTCCACATCCCAGCTTAATGTTCTGTCTATTGAGCCACCAGGCCGAAATATATTTGTGGTCTCTCCCCCCCCCCCCCCAACCCATAGTGCAGTACTTCATTCTTAGCAATGAGGTTGTAACCTCGTTGTAAACATGTAGACTTGTATCAGGCTTAAACAGATCTTAATCCGCTTAACAGGTGTTGAAATAGTCATTTTGCTCCAAGGCATGTATCACTAAAACATGTAGGACTGGGTGGAAGCAAAGTTGTATTTCTGTCTGTGTATTTGGCGTTGAGTCATGCTTTCAGGTGTTCTGAGGACTGCGGACCGCTTGTGTCTCTGATGTCGCAGCAACCTCTTGGTGTTCTCGTTAATGGAGGTGTTACTCCTCTCTCATTGGCTGGGGTGACTAGTGGGTTGTCACAGTAACGGCAGAATGGATTTGAATGGCATCTAGGAGGAATTTGTCATCAGAGCCTAAGGCTTTGAGTTCTGTCAGAGGCTTGCAGCTGAACTCTTCTCTGGGGGGATCCAACAGTGGATGCCTGGGTAGAAATAGTTTGACGGTGGGCACTTGAACGTGACCTCTCTGTGCTGTGAGGGAAAGATTGCGCGTTTGACAGCGGGTCGTTCAAGGTGGCCTCTCTCTGCAGGTTTTATGATGTAGGTCTCTGCCCTTGTCTCAGACTGCCTTTCTGCTACTGCCACAAAGGCAGCTTCTTATTTCTGCTTATAGCCATCTCACTGTCATTTCAAGATCCATGTTATGCTTCCAGCATCCTGCCTCAAGGCTGTCTCTCTCAACTTGACAGATCTCCTCACATTGGCTTGGTGAAGGCAGTGAGCGTGATCATAAACTGCGCGTTAAAATACAGCAGATGGGCAGAGCGGAGCGGGCCGAGCCACGCGCGGAACATGCCGAGCACCATGGCAAGTGGTGGCAAGGGCTCGAACTTCGGTGAACGAGCAAAAGGCCTGCATGTGGGTGAAGGGCGTGGCCTGCATTTCACGTGGTGCACTGACCAGAAAAATGTAGAACTGCTGCTTTTAGCAAAGACATTGCTGCAAGGTACAAGTTGTGGAGATTTGTAAATGCATTTCGGTTTTGTTGTGTTTGTAAAATATCTAGGTTGGCTTTTATTTGCGGGGGGGTGGGACCTTTGACGATCATGAGGGAGTGAATGTTGAGACATGGAAAAAGTGGTGTAAATGTAGTGAGATATGTGCGAGGTCATGCATTTTTATTCTGTGATGGTCTGATTTCTTCCCTCCCCATGTTTACCAGATACCCTGAACTCGCTACTATTTGCTTCTTTATTAACAAACGGAACATCAGGCAGCTCTCATCCTTGACCTTCTGTAGGTTCTGAGTTTCTGTGGTTGCTTGTTTCGGCGTGGCACTTTGGCCGTTAACTGCGAGGGAGGGAGGTCGCAGGCTCGGTGCTGTGATCTTTGGCACAGAGCTTGAGGTACGCCCTGCTCCTAAATTAGGCTTTGCTTTGCTGGCCCTGTTGGTGCAAAGCTGAGTGTTGTGGCTGGAAGCAGGCTGATGACCCCGGCCTTTACTGGCCCTTATCTGCCGTGTGAACGTCGCTCCATGTGTCCACTAATGCTCACATGAAACGTGTCTTTGTGCTTTTAGCCTTTGGCTCAGTGATGGACAGAGCATGTGATTATTAAGTAGCAATTCTGATAAAGTCCAAGTGCTCAGGTTGTGTGCTGGATAAGTTTAGGACTATTAATGTTTAGAAGCTGTCTTAATTCTAATCAGCTTACTGCAGTTTCCTGATTGGAAGTTTGCAGTTTTATGAGCAATGCATGTTTGTGGAACAACGTGGTGAATTAAGTACTTACTAAAGCTCTGCTCGTGTGTTCTGAGGATTTTTGTATGGTGTGCCGGACAAACTGTTTCCCCGTCTATGTTCATGTCAGGAGTGTGGAACAAATATGCACTTTAAAATTTTTATTTTTTATTTTTTATTTTTTATTTTTTTTAATTTCAAGTGAATTAGGAAATTCCTTTATTTGACAAAGCGGAAAAAAAATTTGTTCTACATTTTTCAATGACTACATGTGGTCAATTTAACAAGTGGTCGAACTGTGTGGTCCCCCCCCCCCATACGTAATTTGGTGCAGTATTAAGTATGTAACTGCAGAATATTTGTCCAGTTTGGATATTTTCCCCTTAGGCTTATTTTATGTTTACTGATAAAGGTAGAATTGCATGTGATGCACTTCCTATGTCATTATATGTATTAGCATGCTTATAAAACAGTGTAGCAGAGCCTGAACACCTGCATTGGTGCAATTCTGCATATTCTTCTGCGAAGCAGTGTGTGCAACATGTTATCACAGCCTCACTGCTTTTTTTTTTTTTTTTTTCTTTTTTTTCCCCTCCCTCTTCTTACCACTAAAGCCATGAAATGCTGTCTGTATAAAACAGACTCAAAGCTACCATAAACGCACATTTGTACACAATATCTTGATTTTACAAGGCAGGTTTTCTGATGTGATGAACAGGAAAAAATACTTTTTGCATGGCTAATTTACAAGCTTGAAGTAACTTGATGGTTTGAGGATTTTTATTTTTTTTAAGAATGCAGAAATGTAGATCATATTTTGTAAGCTTTATTTGCGTTTTTGGTAGTGGCTGAATTCAGATCAGATATTTCTAGTAGACTTTGCTTTTGTTAGCAGTCCTCTTTTTTGAGTATTTAACGTTCAGCTTTTGTCTTGTCTTTATTAACTGGAGAACAGTGTAATGTTTGGTAGTGTTAAGGCAGTGTGGGAGGCACAAGGCACACAGCGGTGTGTCCCCAAATGGCATGCCCAGGCAGCTGATCCACCACACCCGTACCCAGAAGAGTGAAGACAAAGGGGGGGGGGTGCTGAGCTATGAGCTGATGTAGGCAGGCGCCACATGGCTGCTCACACTGTCTGTACAGACAGTGTTTTTACTTCAGTCACGCAGGAGCCCTTTGCGAGAAGGGCACGTCAGCTGTGTGCCAGTGTGCCGTCAGGGCCGTCACCATCACTGCCCAGGTGAGCAGAGCTCTGACAGGTGTTGGCTGTCCGCTTCTAACCTTTGCGGAGACTCTCCCTGTGAACATAGGGGCGTCTGCATAGTACAAAGCTTCTCTGTGTTTATTGAGCCTGGGAGGTGTTTGTGTGTGCGTGGGGGGGGGCCCTAATGGTGTACATGCACTAAGAGTTTGTGTGTGTGTGTGTGTGTGTGTAAGTAATGGGAGGGGGGGGGGGGGGCACCTATTTAGCCCATTTCGGTGAGAGGGCAGACAGGCAGAGGGAGTAGAAAGGAAAAGCACACCTAAGAACACCCGTCACAACCAACCATCGCGGTTGCCCGATTAAGG
>JABJVR010000052.1:12042393-12082756 GCA_025773905.1 Chitala chitala
CCAAGCACAGGGAGAACATGCAAACTCCACGCACACAGACCCAAAGCGGGAATTGAGCCCCAGGCCTGGAGGTGCGCAGCGACAGTGCTAACCACCACGCCACCGTGCCGCCCCCTTCACGTTATGTTCAATGGAATTCATTAACTGAAGACATAATTTCACTCCTGTTTTAGCTGCTTTTATTTTTAACAGTTTAGTAGGTTTATAATACATTAATTACAATAATATAATAATCAGGTATTTTTTCCTAGCGATTTTTTTTGGGTGGGTTAGCAGAAGAACAACAGGGAAACACGTCCACAGTTTTACTAGCTGACAGTCGTGGACACTTACGCTTGGAACGAGCCTGTCTTGCTGAAGAGAAGAAAATTATATTTTATAATTCATTTGCATCTTTTCATCTTTTTATCATTTCAATGATATCTATCAATTTATTAAAACAATAATGTATTAAATGTAAATAATACTATTCAGTACAGTATAAGGCACAAAACTGTATTTGTTTAACATTTGCTATTACAATTATTCCCCGATTGGCACAAATTTACCGGAAACATACAGTGTAACATTTGAACTGCTTTTATGTTGCAATAAATATAATTATGAAATGTAATACATCTTTTTTTTTTTTCAATCGCTGCGTCGTCCTAGCTGTGCGTTTAGGGGTGGCTGTATTTTGCCAGATATTGTGACGCTTGTACTAATTATATTGCACTAACTGAATGGTAACTTTGTGCAATTAGCTTAATGGGTAGGTGGTGAGTACGGGGGTTTGGGTGTTATTACCTTAAACTGATGGTGACGGCATTTTAATAGTCACTGCGACGTGTCGCTATTGTGTCCTTTTGCACCATCACAACCACAATTTCGTTGGTTAAAAATGTAATTTTACAATTGCCCAAAAATGTAAACCCAATACGTCAGGGCAAGGGAACACCGATTTTTTAAGCAAAATATTATTATTTACAGGTGTTTTTAAGTTCATGCGCGATTCGGTGCTGACAAGCGCACAGGCGAAGTAAGCGCGTGCCTGTGCGGCGAGGGCACGCTCGTGAGCCCGTGCTTGCGGACGGGAAAGCGCGCACATTCAGTGATTGAGTGTGCAGACGTACGCATCGGGGTGGGAGTACCTGCTGTACTGCACAGTTCAGTTATTTTATAGACTAAAGAGCTAGACTGCGACAATACAGTCATATCTTACGCGGAGGGACGCGTTTAAAGCGGAGCGCTACATATATAAAGTCCTTATCCCGTTGTTTCGGTGATCGGTGTCAGTAGGGTATAAAAAGGGCGTGTTTGGTTCCCGAGTCTTTAAGGTTTTTGAATGTCTACGCTGTAACCATACGCTGTATTTTTACTTTCGGGGCGTTGAGAGGATCTCCTTAAGGATGGGGTGCACCCTGAGCACGGAGGACAAAGCGGCGGTGGAGCGCAGTAAAATGATCGACAGGAATTTACGGGACGACGGAGAGAAAGCGGCGAGAGAAGTGAAGCTCTTACTTCTCGGTAAGGGGGGGGGAATCTAGCGACGCTTTTACACATGGGTCTGGTGCACAGCTGAGTGGCCACGTAACGTTAGGTGATCGTCTCGATGGTGACTTCCACAAGTGTTGGTACAAGTAAGGAGATGTTTGTGAATAGTTGCTGATTGCGTTAAGTTGGCCAGCATGTCTGATGCGCTCGTCAAGCCTGTCCACCTATGTACACATATGCGTGTATTGGGCGTGGAATGGGTATTGCGCACACACACACACACACACACACACACACACACGTCATAGCAGATTGCGCGGACTAGTAGTGGTGATGTATAAGGTGGTGATACACGACCCTTTTGGGCAGAGAAGAACAGCAGGGTGGGATTTTGATTCCAACAGCAAGCCTGTCCACAGCTTTAGGACCACTCGGCACTTGTGGACAGACCCGCTCTTGGATCGAGTGTGGCTTGCTGACGTTGTGTTCGCGTGGACACGGAGGACGGCGTGCACGCGTTTTTACACCATGTCCTACGCCAAAACACGTTTCTTCTCCGATCCACTACCGTTGCATCAAAGATCACAGAAGCTAGCTCTTATTATTTTTTTTTTTATTCATTTACTTGAAAATAGCGAGCGCTCGGGCGCTTCTTCATTATTAAACCTGTTGCTCCAAAACTGAAATTCTTAAATAGCTCTGAAATTGGTTATACTTTTGTTTCCTGGGTAGTATTGGTTATTTCTGTGATCATGACCTTCTGTTATTCCCCCGACACTGAACTAATGGAAAGTACCTCTTTTGCAACATTGTTACTCATTGCGTCGCTTTGACGTTTTATTTTCGAAATATGCGTAGAATTACTGAATGAAATGAACGTGGGTTAAAATCGACAGCATTTCTTCTAAATGCAACGCTACTGACACGTTGCGAGCGCTGACGGGTTTAAATCCATGTAATCGTGACTGAACTGTTGTACAACATGAAGCCCACGTCTTGGGAGGCGACAGGGTCCTGCGTCCTTCTCCCAGTGTAAAGGCATTGTGCCACCAGTAGCGGCAGAGTAGTTACTTTGTGACATTGCAATACACAGAGATTAATTAAAGCCCCCTGGGTGTTCCATCTTGGAGAAGCACCTCCTTGTACAATGCCCTTAACAACCCCTGTAGTTATGTGAATTATTGTTTATATTATATTTGCATATGGACTCATTAGAACGCAGGGTCCTTGGACGTGCACCCAGCTGACCTTCATGATGGATCCAGCCTTAAATTTTTTTTTGTTCTTCAAATACTTTCATTAGCAGTAATTAAAAATTAGCCTTTATTTGTTGAACACAGCAAAATGCATATTCCTTCAAAATGCATTGCATTGTATTGAATGAAAACATTCATTGCTTTGAATATATTCGACTGACACTTCTCTGCATGAAGAACACCTGAATATCTGAGCCAAATGTTTCAGTTTTTCTAACCTGAGTCCTTCCAGTCACATTTTTGCTGTAACGAGGCATCATTGGTTCTCGTCTGCTTGTTTGTCTGTGGTCTTGCTTTACGGACACTTCCTTATAAGTTTGTTTCTGATAGTGGCTCCAGGTACTACTGGTTAACTGTGAGATAAGTCTTACATTTGTCATTGCTGCTTCAGTTTGGGTTTCTTTTAATTAAATTTTTTTGAGGGGTTTCTTTTGCAGTTTTTCCTAAAATTATATTATGCAAAAATCTACAAAAATACAATTTCTATAAAAGTTAATGCTTGACCTTTAGCGTTATTAGCTTGTTTAAATTTAATGGCATGATCGCGCAAGCAGGGAATGTGACCGTTTTCCGCATGTCATGACCTTATGATTATTTATTCTGTTCACTTTATGTTGAATCGGCGGTGCTTTAAATGCTGGCTTAGATTTCTTAAGTAAAATATTAAAATTAGAAGACTTATTACAGATTCCAGGAAACTCCACTCTGTTATGGCAGAATTAAACACTGATACACACTGCTATATTCTGCCTTATCCTAACGGACCCTGAAGACATTTGGCTGATTACCAAGTAATAGAGTAGGCTTGGTTACCTGCAAGACAGGGGCTCACCAGACCTGAGGAGACCTGAACTGAGCTCATCATGGCTAGGCATTAAAAATGGAGGAGCGGCTGTCAGAAGATGTTACCGGTCACCAGACATATCTGCCAAGTGGAGCACCAGATGGACACAGCCTGCAGTGTCTGTGATGCTTGAATTCCTCTGTATTATAGCACTTCACTACTGTAGCACCTGTTCAGTGTGTCTTGTCCATTACTCTGTGCTCTTTTAACTTTTTTAAAATGATTTTCCCTTAAACCAGAGGAAAGTGGCAGCTAATGCTTTCAATAATAATTTTAACACTTTAGAGTGTGAGGGAGGCTGTGTTTCATAAGGTAGTTGCATTAGTCAATCAACTGCTGGCCTGTAGCACTGGGTCTGCACCGTTGGTGGTGTTATGCTTGGTGAGTTGGCTTCCTTGTAACACTGGCCTAGTATTTCTTGGTAAACAGGCTCTGTTGTAATACTAATTGTCCACTGTTCAGTATTTCAGTATGTGAAGTAGCCTAGGCAACACAGCGGGAACAATGTTTTCATTTGTAAACAGTGAGTGCCTGTACCTTTTTTTTTTTTTTTTTAACTTCGATTCACTTAAAATTTTAAGGTAGCTCAGGCATGTATTTTTCACATTAGGAGGGGAAAGGAAACAGCACACCAGTCACTGTTATTCAAGTTTAAATTCAATTCATTTTTATATAGCGCCTTTTACAACAGTGTGCCTCAAAGTGCTTTACAGAAGAAATTGCAGATGTTGAAGAATAAGCCGTTACACATCCTTGGCAACAATTCCACGCTGGACCAGTGCTTTGGAGATCAGTGACAGTAAAAGGATGGCCAGGGTGTAGATTACCTAGTCTGTGGTGTGGCACCACATGGTGGAGTGTATCGGGTAAAGCGGCCCGCGAGCTACAGATTTTATCTTGTTGTGAAGTGAAAGTGATATAAGATTATCATTTTCCATCTCCCGATGTTTGAGAGAAAAACGGACACTGTTACAGGAGTACATGGCTTGTTGATTTTATGCTTATGGACTTTTTAAGGAGCTTCGTTTAATATGACCTTCCTTATTTTTGCTCCCTATCGCTTGTCTTGGGACCTTCATATTCTGTTCTGACAATGTTGATGGGTTAGTAAGCGTGTGCGGGCAAGTTCACTGTTAAGGCGCGACACTTTGATGGTCAGTCCCAGGCAGGCCGAGGTACGCACTGAAGTACACCATGTACTGTGCCACTGTCATTTTTTCACAAAATATGAATTTTCAATGTTTCAAGCTTGTCGTGATGTTTATGACCGTTGACAGCTTGTCATTATTGGTAATTTCACAAGCCATTGTTTATGCTTTTCTTTTCTTGCAGGCATTGCATTGGCACTTGTGAAAACTCGTGATAATTTGGGAATTTGTATAAGACTGATGTTTAGCATCTTTAATCCCGCTTGATCCTCTGTGTCTATTTTTAGAGATATGATTAACGTTCTCAGTTGTGGCAGAGACGGGGATGTGCGTAAATAGTATTACAAAAATGCATCTCTTCATGACACAAATGCTTTAATACTTTAAAAGGATGAACTCGCTAGTTTTTTGATGTGTTAAATGTTTCACAGTTGATGTTGGCACATATCGCAGTACGATAAATAGAGTATGAACCCAGAGTATTTAAATTTCAATTCTTCTGACTGTTTAGTTGGCCATGTGTAACTGCTCAAAAAAAAATCAGAAAGAACAACTGAAATTTATTGTATGTAGGTTACAGGGACTGCTTTAAGTCTGATTTTTGTGGTTGGTCATAGCAGAAGGACATTTTCATTTAGTTGTCTAATAGAATAGGATAACAGTGACAGTGTACAATTGTATTTTGTACACTGTCACTGTTATACAATTGTAATTGGATTGAGGAGTAAATAGTTCACTTTGGCTTGTTGGTTTTTTTTTTTTTTTTTTGTACTTAATTTCCCTCTGGGATTAGTACCTTCTCTTTATTTAACCCATCCCCTGAGGGGAGCAGTGGGCTGCCAGCCACATGCGGCACCCGGGGAGCTAGAGCAGAGTGTCTTGCTCAAGGACACATCTGGCTTTGCTAGGGTTCGAACCGGGAGGCTTCCACATCCCTGCCTGATGTTCTACCCATTGAGCCACCAGGTGGCTTTTTGCTTTATTAATTTAGATCTCATAAGACTTGATGTTCTGTATCCCGTTCTGTAGCACAGCTGAAACTGTGGATCCATTTAAACACTGTCAGGGTTAAATTAGCAGACATTTCTTGTTGTGAAGATGGCACTCTAGTTGGTAGTGACAGTTGGACTGTAGTGGTGGGGTTACTGTCTCATAGGGGTCATCAGGTGGGCCCCCTCCTCCAGTGTTTTGTTGTTAATGGGCCCATGACATCTCCAGAATGCTCAGCCATTGTAGTGCCATGATAAAACCCAGATAACAGGGGCAAGCAACTGGAGTGACTTACACACACTTACAGAAGTATGGACGGATGCCAAGACTATAAACAAGTGAATTTATTTATAATTTAGAGCCAAAACGTCAGCTGATAAAATACGAACAGTTAATTTACAAGGAAGCAGTAGCTACTTGCCAATATACTGTGGAATTCATTGAGTTCCTCTAATTGGGAAAATGACATACTTGGGTAGAGCGTATTTCATCCTTTTATGTGCGTTTCGTTAGTCACAGTTGTAGATCTGGTTTTGATTATTTTGGTGTCTGGGATTTGTAGTTGCTTAACTATCTGAAGTTGTGTATTAGTCTAAATGTATTTGGTCTGACACAAATGCATGCCTATATATCAAGGCTGCTTGAACCAGAACAGGTGACCAGAATGTCAGCAATCCATCATTAATCTGTCAAAATCTCATCTGTAAAGACCAGGGCCTTTCAAGTAAACAGAATTAATGAATCTTATTTCCATATTTACCTGGAGGATCTTACTAATTTTAAATAGCAGTCCTGGCTGACAGGCTCTGAGTCCTGTGTTGCGCATTCAGCGCTGCCTGGCAGGCCCTGGCCCCCGCGTTCAGCGCTGCCTGGCAGGCCCTGGCCCCCGCGTTCAGCGCTGCCTGGCAGGCCCTGGCCCCTGCGTTCAGTGCTGCCTAACTGATGTTCTGACATCCTTCATCTTTCTTTCAGGTGCTGGTGAGTCGGGTAAGAGCACCATCGTGAAACAGATGAAGTAAGAGTCACTTTCCCTTATTACACACTCCTACCTCTCTGCATTATTATTTGCATTAGAATGTTGAAATCCTTCTGTTCTTCTACTTTAAATTCCTGTTTCACAATGCCTCAATTTTTCTGAAGATAACTCAGGTAACAAAGACTTCTTTATGTAACTGCTATTGTCACATAATAAGGAAACTCATTAAAGAAGCTGCTTTTTGTGACATCTCAAACCATGTACATATAATGTGTATATATAAATTCAATCCATAAGTTTACTAATTTACATTTTTGCTTTTGCCGTAACTGAAAAGTTACCAGTCACATAATGTACTGTTTCAGTTGTGTCAGTACTGATGATTGTTACATGTTTTTGCATGCAGTCCCGGACCGAGTCATTTAATTTTCCATCAGCCAGCACTGTGACCTTACACAGTATTTGTCATGTACTGGGTAATGTAGCTGCAAAGCACACCTCTTCTGTTTGTAAATTCAACCCATTTTGGTAATATGCACTTCACATTTGAGTGGCACCGCATTAACAATGACAGATCCTCTTTCACAGCTCCCCTTCTAATGGTTTACATTTATTGTAATAAAATAGCATATTAAACAAAATATAAAACTGTACAGATCGTAGCTTGTAACATGGCACCAAAAAGAGTATAAAATGGGATGAACCTACTGAAACAACCACTGCGGTGGGCTGGTCATTTAAAGCAGTACTATTACTGTGTTTGCCATATTGTTCTGTTGAGAAAATTTTGTATTGTGTTTTGAAGGTATCCTCTGGTGTTTAATGGTTCTGATACCAGTCAATTAAGTATTCCTTGGTCAGGTCTAATACCAGTCTCGCAGATCAGATCAAGACAACCCTAGATAGAATGTGAATGAGGATTTTGCAGCTATTTTTCAAAATTTTGTCTGCAAAGCCCGTGTTCTTTCTGCTGCTGTGACATGCAGATAGCTTTTGTTCTATTGACTAAGTGGCTTTGATTTCCTGCTATAGATGTAAGCCGTTGATGCAGAATATTTTTTATTTGTGCCCGTCTTCAGTGTAATTCACTTCTTTCCCATAGACTCTTTTCTGGTTGGCTGACAGACAGCTGTGGTTCATAAGCTCGTTCGGTAATGTGGGAGTAATCTCATTTGCAATGTGTGGAGTGTTGGATGTCGGGGTGTTTCCTGCAGACTGTGGGGGTGGGATGGGGGTTCATATTCAGCATGGCAGCGGTATCACTATGAAATTTACTCATCTGTAGTCAGCACTGAGCTCCACGCATGTTAGTTTTTATACTGCAGAGTTCTCCAGCCTGGTGCACCATGAATTATTTTGGCTTGTCTGACGTGCCTTAGCTGGAGAAAAATGTTAGCTGTAAGCTAGATGTGAAGTGACGGCTCCTAGAAACCGCTCTCTGCAGTCAGTGAGTGCCTGTGTAATGCAGAGTGTGTTCTCCGGCGTCAAGGTGTGCGGTGCTGTGGCAAGACCACGTGGAGCCAGGAGGCACGGGCGACCGTGTGCGCCTTTCCTTTAGCTAACAAATTCCACTTTAACCAGGATCATCCACGAGGCAGGCTACTCGGAGGAGGAGTGCAAGCAGTACAAGGCCGTGGTCTACAGCAACACCATCCAGTCCATCGTCGCCATCATCCGCGCCATGGGCCGCCTCAAGATCGACTTTGGGGACGTGGCTCGAACGGTGGGTGTGGTTGCCCCCTGAGGTTGCCTGAGCCTGTGCACATGTAGATAAGAAACTTCTGCAGGACAGCTTAAGGAACGGTGTCTGATGCCGAATGATGGCGATTACGATAACGGTGGTAGTCGGTAACTCGGTGACTGCTGTAAAAGCAAGTGTTCCTTTTCTTCAGGATGACGCCCGACAGCTTTTTGTGCTGGCAGGCTCGGCCGAGGAGGGCTTCATGACGCCGGAGCTGGCTGGAGTTATTCGGCGACTTTGGAAGGATGGCGGTGTCCAGGCCTGCTTCAGCCGCTCACGGGAGTACCAGCTGAACGACTCAGCTGCGTAGTGAGTGTCTCTCTACGTGTGCCAGTTATTGCACGCATAAACAGCACTTGGAGTCCTTTTTTGACTCCTTTGTTGTGCAGAGAAGGCTGAGAATGACATGATGTTATAGCTGCAGGACCTGAATTTTGCAGGCCCAGTTCAAACATAAGGACGTTTCCTCAGTACAGCTAGGAGTGTTAATTCAGGACCATACTCCAAACTTTGTTGTAATGCTGAGGTTTCTCCTGATGATGTGTTCTTGGGTCCTACTTTTTAATTAATGAGGAAAATTAGGAAATTAATGTTTTTGGAATGTAGAAAAGGGACAACTGACACACTACAATGACTAATGAATATCAGTGAGGGGCTTGATCAGTGAATTGCAATCGCTTGTGAAATGTGCAATGAATCTTCTCAGACTGATAGCATTTATACTTCTGCTGCCCTGTTGTAATGGTCACTTACAGACAGAACAGATTCAATTGCAGCTTTACATTTATTTGTTTATTCAGGTTACAATGAGCTTACACTGGGTGTCTTGCTAAAGGACACACCTGGTGGTTGGGCTGGGATTTGAACTGGAAACCTTCTGCATCCCAGCCTAATGTTCCACCCATTGATCCACCAGGCTGCCAGCTTTAGTGAGCAAAAAAAATTAAAATCCATAAGCAAAAATCACAGTGAGGGTAAAGGCAGAAGTTCAGAAACCTTGGTAAATCGGAACCGAAAGGACGACTGGGGCAGGCAAAAAACGTGGTCTGAGGAATTCACAGGACCACTGATAAACTGCAGAGCCACTGTTTTCATCACGTTTGTGGAGCTGCTCCGCAGCTGGCTTGGAAGAGGTTTATAATTGAACAGAATAAGCCCACATCACAATGACAGTAACTACTGGTCGTGAACCCAGGTAACCGCTGGTGCGTACAGTGTGTGTGTGCAGTGCGGGGTTATTCTAAAGATAGCAAGACTCACTGCACCTAGCAGAATCGTGCCGGCATCAGCAGTAAAATGTTCAGCTGCGAAAGGGCGTGTTACTGAATTGGACCTGAAATTGGGTCTGGCTGGTTTATGAATTGAGCGGAACCGTCGTTGTTTGCTGCTTGCACGGAAAGCTGCGCAGGAAACGCATCTAAACTGACAGTCACAGAACGGTTGCGGAAAGTTGTGTGGTTTGCGGTTTTATCGCTATTGCGCTGAAAAGGGAGCGTGCCCGAAAGCATTCCCTCTTAAAATGAAGACCTTGTAAATCTTAAATTTGAGAAGGAAAGGCTGCTACAAGTTGTCTGAGCTGTTGGGGCTGGTTTTATACTCCACGTGATGTGATGCTGGTTCCGCGTTGATTGACGCGTTGCATACGCGAGTTGCTATACCAGCAAACATCCCGAGGAAGGTCTTTCCAGCTTTGGATGTGATGTGATGTTAGCAGTGCATTTGCTGAAACAATCTTTTCAAAACGGCTTGTCAAAAAAGTGTAATAAACATGGAGTATTTTATGCTATTTTATGCTGAATTCACAACCTTTAAAAGGAGCTCGTGTCTCAGTTGCAGATTATATAAATTACAAAAAAGTATTACAGCTAAATTTAGAATGCTTATTAGGGCATACGTGAAATATGGTACCTTGTCTAATTACATACCACCACTTTGTACTAATATATATCGTATAAAAACGTAATAATTACAAGTTAGCTGATAAAGTAATTAAGGGAAATTTCATATTCATATGGCCAGAGCTTTAAGAATTAAACCCCAGATTGTTTTCACATGATTTAGAGTTCTTATTTAATTTGTAAAGAATTTCAAGACCAATGTACTGTAAAGATACGCTAACATTTGCTTAGTTATTGTTGATAAACTGTACCTATTTTAGATGGATTTTTTTGTGTGTTTTTGTGTTGCCCTATTATCCCTTGAGTTTTCTTCTCTCACTAAATGAATGTTGTTCATGTATATTTCTGCATTTTAAATGTCGGATACCAACCATTCGCCTGTACATGTAATTATCCACACCTTTACGCAGTATCATAACCTCTCCACAGCATCAGGCTTGTCAGAATAGCTGTACTGAAATCAGCACCGTGTTAAACTACACACACAGAGAAATAAATCTTGTTCACATTTTTAATGTTAATCCAACAGACTTTTTCCTTGGTAAATGGAGAAAGAAGCAGAGATTCAGCCAAAACTGTTTTGCGCAGGAATAAAACTTTCACTCATCAGATTAAAAAACATTTCTTTGTAACGGTGACAACGTCTCACACTGTCCCCCTTGGTGGGCACAGCTTTTAATCATCCACAGGATACTAATTTTGTGGACAAGTATGTGCACCAATGCCGCTGAAGTTGTGTCGCTTTGCGTTGTGTAGAGTATAAACCCGTCCAAAATCTCACTAAATTCTTGATTGGCAGTTTTACTATGCAATCAAAAAGTGTATATTTTGATCCACGTGGAGTTTCGGCTGTGTTTGATGCAGGTGTGCTGACCCCATTCCTGTTTGCGCAGCTATCTGAATGACCTGGACAGGATATCCCAGAACTCCTACATCCCCACGCAGCAGGATGTTCTGCGGACACGGGTGAAGACTACAGGCATTGTAGAAACACACTTCACCTTCAAGGACCTGCACTTCAAGTGAGTGGGACCAGGCAGTGTGTCAAAATCTGTTGTCAATGGAGACAGCAGTGGCTGAGAAAAGAGCCCAGTACCTTTTTTTGCTTCAGTTCTATAACTTTTTCAGTTGTTGAACTTTATATTTTTAATATTATATCTAGACTTGCTGTAACTACACACCACATTGTACATATTTATCTCAAACCTCCAAAACTGGCCTATTGGAAAGAAATCAAAATAACTATTACCCTCAGGAAAAGTTTCCCCCGCTGAATGGCAGCTGTTGATCCCAACAGCTGCTCGGATGTCTTACAGTTCCCATTTCATCTTCTAGATAGCGGCCTAGTATTCCGTAGGGAAGAAATCTACAATACGCTGCAGTTCGTGTAGCCTTTTGTCCCAGGACTGCAAAATGACCCAAATATAGTGTGTGTGTGTGAGAGACAGAAGTTTTTGCTGAGGCAAACTGTATGTTGTGCTTTGATTCATTGCAGAACACAAAGATATACACGTATAACCCAACACTGTCTTAACCCTGAACACACCTCCGTTACTCTCCCGAGCTGAAAAAAAGAAACCGTACACACCTTCCTAATTGGCTGAGCTCTCCTGAGTGCACATTGCTCACGCTGCTTTGCTCATGAGACCGTGTTCTGTAGAATGTTCGACGTCGGGGGCCAGAGGTCAGAGAGGAAGAAGTGGATTCACTGCTTCGAGGGCGTGACCGCCATCATCTTCTGCGTAGCGCTGAGTGACTATGACTTGGTCTTGGCCGAGGATGAGGAGATGGTGAGCCTCTCAAAGCCACCTCGTGGCCTGCAGGGGTTGGCGATGTTCATGACGTGCTGCGTGTAATTCGTGTTCGGCGTCACTGGCTTGTACGGGTTCAGGTCGAGTGGCGCGGAGGCTTGAGAAAGTGGGCATGGCCGCAGGTGAAGCATCTCGTCTCCTTTGCAGAACCGAATGCACGAGAGCATGAAGCTGTTCGACAGCATCTGCAACAACAAGTGGTTCACGGACACCTCGATCATCTTGTTCCTCAACAAGAAGGATCTCTTTGAGGAAAAGATCAAGAAGAGTCCCTTAACCATCTGCTACCCTGAGTACGCAGGTAAGACGCCTGCCTTTGTCAAGACTGAAGGAGTTCCATAGTTGTTTAGCAGGTGAAGTGCATCCTAAGAGTGCTGTTGGAGGGGCTTTGGGTAATTCCTACATGTTGTACTTTCAGTTTCCTCACCTGTGCTAAATAGTGGACCAGAAGTACTTCCATTTGAGTTGTCAGTTTGAATCTGTCCACCTGTTTGTATTATTCAGCTACTTTCGTTTTTTTTGTTTCCTCTTCAACAATTCCCATTCCACAGGGGCATAGTGACTCCAAACTACTTTCCATCAATGTGTGTCTCTGTGTGTCTGTGTGTGTGTTCGCCGTCAACTACAATCCTTATTAAGCTGTATTCTCTTGATCAACTGGGCTGATGTATTTAACATACAGATAATATTGTTCTATGTTTTAATAAATGCTAGTTATAAGGAAGCTTAGTAATAAACAGAGTAGCAGATTGCTACGTTTGTGATTCAAATTAAGTGGAAAGAAAACTCTTGGTCATTTAGCCATTAATATATGAATACAAGATGTTTTTAACAGTCAGCATGGAGTCGACATGTTCACCTTTCTGTAAAGATTCTCTTTTTCTTTTTGCTTATCCTGTTTTTAAAGCCACTAGGTGTTGTCACGGTAACGTGTTTCCTTTAGCATCGTTCTTGGAGTGGCTTCTGTTTTTATTAATGTAGTTTTAAAGCTGTTCTGTTCCCAGGGGCCACCTCTCCTATGCGTTTCACCTTAATGAGGGGTATAAGCTTTCATGCTGCATAGTTAGGAGCAGTGTAAAATACCCAAAATTAAACCTTAACAATGGACACAATCGTTCTTAAGAAGTATAAAAGTAGGCACAATGTCAATGACTCACCTTGGAGCCTTTGGAGAAACTGCGAGCAAGAAAAGAGCTATAAAAAATTTTCAACGGAATTGATTTACCTCGACTTCTGACTTTACATCGCAAGACCAGTTTCAAAAATGTTGTGTGTAGTGCTTTTATATTCACAAAGCACTTTGAAAGCCAGCTATTGCACTGTGAAATAAATTACACCCATATCCCTCGTGACTAAGTACAGCACACTCTGTTTTTACAGCCTGCACGCCTGCCGTTAAATCTCCATTGCTTGTGCTGTTACACAACTCCATGTTTGCTCTCACCTTCTCAGTCCTCGCCATTGACAATTATTTGTACTTTAGTCACACAGCTCCTCAACTGGTCAGGAGGTTAGAGCAATGTCATTGGCTGTTGATGCTGCATAATATCAATTTAAGATTGGCCACTGACATTCATGTTTATACCGTATTTCTCCTAATTAACACATCTGGGTGCATTACAAGTTGCATGCTGGGCACATTTGAGACCTAAATGTGCAAATTATGAAGTTTTTAAAACCTTTAAAAACAACAAGTTGTTACTAAAAAGCGTAACGTTTTTCCACATTCTTAAAAAATTCAAAAATTTAATTCCCATTAACTACAACTTATAAAAACGGATAAAATTCAGTCATTATTAGAGTTTCCTGAGAGGCTGTAAAGTTGCGTATAAACACAGGAGAGGTGTCAGAGACGTCGGTGGTCCGCTGAGGAGAGGGTACTGTTCTGTGTGTCCTCACAGGCTCCAACACTTACGAGGAGGCTGCCGCCTACATCCAGTGTCAGTTCGAGGACCTGAACAAGAGGAAGGAGACCAAAGAGATCTACACCCACTTCACCTGCGCCACCGACACTAAGAACGTGCAGTTCGTCTTCGACGCCGTCACTGACGTGATCATCAAGAACAACCTGAAAGACTGCGGCCTGTTCTAGTCTGAACTTGCGGCTGATTAACATTGTATGCCTCTGAACTCTACAGGAGAACCAGAGAGCTGACACTCCCTGATACTGAAGAGAAGTTCTACAAAAATCCATCCCCTTATTAGCCTTCAATCATTACTGTTGCTCAGACTTTTTTTTAACTAACCTGTGCTAAATTTCATAGCTTCGATATTTTTCCCGGATTTAATTATTGATTTTTGTTCCCAGTCTGAGGAATAATTATCGACATTCAGTTTATTAAGACTTCAAACCCATGTGAGCACTCATGTGTGGATGGAATTTGAGTAGAATTAAGTGAATGGACGGTATTAGCATTCTGTGAGTGGTGGAATTTCTTGACATGAGGTCAGGCCTTTGAGCTGCCTCTGTAAACTGGCTCTTTGCCCATAACAGATGCATGAGAACTCTCCTGGCCTTACACCACTGTTGCACCATGTGCCACTTTTAATCATTTAAATTTTATTATTAACCATTTTTAATTACAGCTCAAATGACTATATACAGCGTTTGTGTCAATGTTGAAGTGCCCCACCTGTTAATACATGTGTTTAGAGCTGGTTTTAGTTTGTACCTTTGTCTGACCCTGTAAACTGGCATACCGGTGTTGGTGGAAATAATCTGTTTCTCAGATGGAAAAAAAAGGGTTCTTTGTGAAACCAGTGTATGGATATTTGTGCCTTTTGTACTGTTTAAAGATCTCATTGGGTACTTGTTTGTTTACTGGTTTGTTTTGCCAGGTAAAAATGTTCCCACCCGAGTGTAAAGGTCTTTACATTTAAGTGTACTCACTCGCCCAGTTTGTGTCGCCTGCACGGGATTGTGATAAAGGAGGGTACGCTTGTCACATGGCTGTTTTGCCACGGACCACTACCCGTCGCTGCTTGCCTCGCGTGTTGCAATGTGTCCGGAAGAGTGTGTCAACATTAAAGTGTCTGAAAGAAACGGGCAACGGAGCCATGCAAACACAAGTACGATTTTTAAGATCAGGAGTTCTTAACCTAGACTGGGACGAGCACCGATCTGATTGGTGAAACCGCTATGATAAAGAAACTGCAGGCTACTATTATTTATTCTGTGCATTTGCCTAAAAAAATCATTTAAAGTAATTTTTTGTAAATGTATGACTCTGTGTTTAATGCAAAGGTGTCATGAAGCAGCTGAAAAGCACAGTAATTTAGGCTGGGTTTTAATGTGGGGGGGGGGGGTAAGGATTCACCTGTAATACACAAACGACAGCAACCAATTTTGCATTCCCAGCTCAGCGGTTGGCTCGTTACCTTTTTTGCTAATAAAACTTTACTGTGTGAACCTCTTGTGTGGTTACTTTCGTTTTTGGGAAGGGAATGTTGACTGAGTCCTTAAGGGTTCCTGTGAGTGTTGGAGTGTGTCAGTGTGTGAGTGTGATGAAGGGATAAGGGTGAGAAGAAGCAATCTGTTCACACAAGCTGGATCGTTTTCCCTAATGATGTCTGGGATAGCCCAGGTGATGCAGTTCTCATATACTTGCCTCCAGTGTGTTCTTCCCAGGTGTAATAATTGGAAACTTTGTGTTTTTAATGTTTTTTTTTTTAACCCATAGTTTTTAAATGTAGGACTCTTGCTCGTTATCCTGGGGAGACACACTACAGGTTTGCATTTTCGCTATTAAGCAAGTTTTCTCTGAAATCTGGATGTATTATACAGCTGTAGTTGTGGAATGGCCTCTGGTTGAAAACACAGATGTGCAGCCATAGGCACATGCTCTATCAGCCATGCTGTTAAGTCCATCTTAAATTTAAAAAAAAAGTGGTACAGGCTGAATTTTGGTACTGGGAAGATGGTTAGTCCATGCAAGCACTCACATTTGAATTGCAGTTTGCCTTAGACAATTCTGATAAGAGGAGACGCAATCAATACAAACGCGGCAAGTGATGCTCACGCATGCATGCCTGGTGCGTTAGTAAACGGTTCTCTGCTGGCCCCTGTGTGGGACAGAAATCAGAAATTCAGATGATGGCATCCTTGACTCGCGTCAAGGCACCATCTACAAACCGCTTTCATCTTCCCGTTCCCTTTATGATGTCATCAGCTTTGGCTGCCATGGCAACAGGGAGCTATTTTTCTAAAGTGCCACAGCCTTGACGGAAGAATGTTATAAATAGCTCTGGTGTTTCTGTATTTGGAATAGAATTCTTTTGAATGTAAGACTATATCTTCATTCTAAAAGAGGAACAGAATCTGGATATAAGCACAACAGAGCTTTCATACATAGTTATAAATCATCTTATTAAGAGTGTTTAAAATACAACACAGTTTTTTTTCCCTCATAAAAGCAGATAAAAGGCAAAACTCAGTGAGTGCACTTCATAGTAAACTGGGTTTTAAATACAACAGTAGTAACATTTGGTGTCTGCCGAAGTCCACATGCTAAGTTCACTAACATTTTCAAAAGCAGCTACACCGCTGCTTTGCTATCTAATGTGATGTGTTATTTCAGTATTGATGCCTTGATGTGTTTCATTGGGTTAATTGTTACTCATTCTGTGCAGCTCATTACAGGCACTGCAATAAGCAGCGATGTCCTTGTTATCCCTTTCCAATGACCTTGGTGTGATGTTTCATAAAGAACAAGCCCTTTCAGAACGTACCACATATTACATACTGCTCCACAGGGTTACCACGGTGTCACTCAACTGCTGGTCCAGGATGTCTTGATCTCCTGTCCAGAATACTCCTTTATGTGTCTCCTGACAGCTTCGGCTCATGCAGTGTGCTGCAGTTTGGCTTGTCTTCAGCCTAACTAAATCCCTCATCCCTCTAGTCTCCTTGCTTAGAAGTCAAGGTCAAGTTCCTCTCCAGATTTCTCTTATGAAATCTTCTCACTCTGCCCACAGGCCTTTTGGACCCTCGCTGCTTTATGATGTACCGCTTTAGACTCTATACTGTTTAAGAACTACCCAAACTGTATTTCAGAGTATTTCATTGTTGCATATTTAGGATATGCCTTTATAGAATATTAATATATTTTCATCATATAGTACTGTATTGTATATACATATAGCTATTTATGTAATATGTCCAGAAAGTGGGAACATTTTTTTACTTTGCTTTGTTGAATGTGACTTTGTTATAAACAGGGAAATCATTGAAGTGGATCCCTTGTCTCGGATATAACAAAGCAGGACCTTAAAAGCAATGTGGATTACCAGGCATACATGACTTAGCTGAGGGTAAATATGCAAAGTAAATGTAACCAAATACTGCACAAACACCTTACCCACGATGTTCTGATACTGGAAGGACTGTCTTTGTTCTCACATGGTGGTAACGCACTGCTTGGTAGCTACATATTTGGCTGTAGACTAGCAGTTATATGCCGCCCTCTAGTGGTACAAATGAGTAAATCGTTCAAAATTGAAATTAGGAGGTTCAAATTAACTAATAAATGTGAACTCCAATAACAACAGAAACTCTAAAATATAAAAATAGCTGAACGTATTGTTGGAATTGCATCTGAATAATGTTTGGGGAAACCTTAAATAGTTTCATTTTTATTTACATCGACATTTTTGCACTTTCGGACAAAACAACTGAAACGTATGCACACATAGCTAACAGTGCAATTAATTCTTTAAATTACTTAAATGCGTTTGTACGAGATTCCCAAACACTGACATGAGCACGTGTGATTTACTATCTGTTAATTCACTGAAGATGATGAATTAAGAGATGTTAGACTTGACACCAGTTCAAAGCAGTGTCAAGCTAGTTATGCATCAGCAGAGTTTTAAAGCCCCCTTTGGGGTTACCTTAAAACAGGAGATGAAAGATCATTATAAGACCACAACATGTCAAAGTGCAAATTCGTACCACTTCCGCGTTATGGCTGTCAGAAAACACTATTATTTGGGATTTAATCAACAATAAGAATATATATATATATATATATATATATATATATATATGGTACATTACATGTTATTTTTTCTAGAAAATAATTAGACTGGATAGATAAACTAAGCAGAAGTAGAACATATTTAAGTCAATTTTGAGTCCACCGTCCACTATCAAGTATAATAGTGACCGAAACACCCCCAACGTCAAGATTTTTTGCAAGACAAGGAGAGAACTTGGAGCACACAAAATATTTTACAAAATGAATGAGATTATTTATTCTTTGGTAAATTATATCAAGGTAAGAATCACTAAAATAACCCAGGTCTCTAGTAGGGTAGTACTAATATAACCCAGGTCTCTAGTATGGTAGTACTAAAATAACCCAGGTCTCTAGTATGGGATTACATTCATTTGGAAATATCATCTACAGGGAAATACATTAACATGCAACTAATGATGCTAAAAAAAAAATAATCTTCAATGCTTGGCGTACATCTCATGGCAGAGGCTAATAGTACTGTTGTAGCAGTAGCCTTCCTAAAGGACACAGGAAAGGTACACACACACACACACACACACTGTTATGAGCTCCAAAATATGAATCTACAAATTAAGAATGTGCTCACAGAACATATAGATTTTTATTTTTTGCACTTTATTAATCCCAGAGAGAAATTGCTTCTCTGCATTTAACTCATCCCCTGGGGGGAGCAGTAGGCAGCCAGCCACATGCAGCACCCAGGGAGCTAGCGATGTCTTGCTCAAGGACGTACCTGGCTGTGCTGGGATTTGAAGCAGGAGACTTCAGGATGCCAGCCTGATGTTCTACCCATTGAGTAACCAGGCCACTTTGGCTACATATAGCTTGTTTACATTACATTATCTTAAACTGAATTATCTGTGTTTGGAAAAGTGATTTAGGTAATGTGTCATTGAAAAATGTAATTGGTGCAAAAAGACAATAGTCACAGGAAATGTAGTTTTGTTGCAAACAACAGCATACTGTACTGCTGTCATGAAGTTAATGTTAACAGCCACAAACACAATGCAAATAAAGCAGGAAAAAATTTGAATAATTTATAGAAACCTAATGTCTTATTCGTAGCATAGAACATGAATATCTTGTCATATGTCCAAGCTGTATTATTTACTGAAGGGCTGAACTTGGTCTGCAGGACAAACATATCAGTCACCTAATACACACCCACACAATTAATGCAGACAAATAGGAACCTTACTGAAAGAAAACAAGACTTTCACTGGAAAAAAGCACTGCTGACAGAACTGAAAATACATCTAAATACTAACAAAGATAAACTACTAACAAGCAAAACAGAGTTCCAAAGAAAACCTAGAAGCAAAACAACAAGCCAATAAATAAAAATTTTAAATAACTGAAAAATGGAGCGCATGCATGCACACGGAGGGTGAGAACTCGAGAAATGAGCACAGAGACTGGGCGCAGCTTTAAGTAACACACAAACGAGACACAAGAGCGATCTGTGTGTGCGGTTAGGACCACACTTTGTAGCATTAACAACTACCGTGTGAGTACCTGTTCATAACTTACCTAAATATGGAACATTTTATACAATAATGTTAAGAATTTCAGCTAGAATTCACCTTTTTGCAGGCACGTCAGTTTGTGTGTGAGGCACTGATGTCTGTTAATAACATCACATAACTATCCATAATTTGCCATTTGTAGACATTCAGCTTCTTCCTTCCTTTCTACGCAACACTTACACAGCGTTAACAATGAGTCCCAGGTGTGTGTGTGCTCATGTTCCAGCAGAATGTTTGACTGCCTGCATCTCAGATGAGGCGTCTAATCTCCTCTT
Organism: Chitala chitala; assembly: GCA_025773905.1. Taxonomy (NCBI): domain Eukaryota; kingdom Metazoa; phylum Chordata; class Actinopteri; order Osteoglossiformes; family Notopteridae; genus Chitala; species Chitala chitala. The sequence goes on from JABJVR010000052.1 coordinate 12,062,349, forward strand.
CCAGATTTAATTACTTCTCACTAGGACAGAACAAGACATTTTTGCTTTAAATTGCTCCTCTCCAGTCGGGTTTTTTCTGACGTGCTTGTGCTGTCCAGAGAATGTGTCGCAGACCTAGAGGTAACTAATTATCACTGATACCAGAATAATGAGGAGAAAATTAAAAAGAACATACTTTGTTCAGAGGAAAAATATGACCAACAAAGGCACAGCAGAGCACGCAAAATAGAAAGGAATAATGACCCTGGCCTACCCTGTGTGTCTCTTCTTTACGGCTGAGACCAGCCATGATTGCCTTACTAAAGTAGTGCATGAATGTTACAGAAGGAACAATTTAAAGTGTGAATGATAGGTAATAACGTGGCTATTGCTGTGATCGACTGTTATCTCTAGAGCAGGGCCGGCTGGTGTCAGAAGGGTCCTAGCTCTGGTAAATGACAGCAAAAGTGTGCTTTGATGAACAGAGCAGTGCTGCTCTGTAATTACCTAATGACCAATGCATGTCGTGGTACAGTTTTAGGAGCGCTGGCTGGCAGAACTCTTAATCCGACAGCATGCAGGTGGATGGGACAAAGAGGCCATCACAAATTGGTGGCAGGCTCAGAGACGAGGAGTGTTATAGGCTTCCTGGAAAACCTGTAGTTGCTGAGACACCTTGGGTGACTTGTTGGAATGTCTAAGCTTTTCAAGGAGCATGATAATATTTGGATATAAAGGACAGTTTGGGATTTTCTCATTATACTGATAAGGTCATGTCACTAGTGTCCATGCCAAAATCTATACCCTTGTGAATGGAGTGTCTGAGCATCTCTGGCTTTGTGAAAGATGGGATGAGTTTGGGGTCAATTGGAATAGGAGTCAGAGCTGATCACCTCAAGTTAGTGTCTGACCTCACTAATGCTGGGGCTGAATGAAAGCAAGTCACCACAGCCATGTCCAAAACTGTAGTGAAATATCTTTCCAGAAGAGTGGAGATATGGAGAGCAGCAAATTGGGGACGAACTCTGTATTAATACCCATGCTATTGGAATAAGGCATTGAGCACATGCACATATGGGTGTGATATCCAGGTGTCCACATGTAGTGTTTATTTTTTTTACATTATGAGAATAAACTGCATTGCCTTCAAACATGCCCATGCTTACATTAAGGTAAATGGAACTGAGCAAACAGGTATGTTGGAAGTCCAAAGATGAACATTATTCTTTGCTAGATGGACAGCGGGAACAGACAGAAACACTAAAAACTGAATAATAACAACACTGTGCAAATCACAACCTTCCTGAAAACAGGGTTTTCCTAATGTGTTTTTAATAGTTACGTCCCTGGTCCTGTCCTGTTTAGTCTGGTGTATATCTGGTATTCTTGCCCTGTGTAGTACGTCAGATTTCTATGTCTATCTTTCTTCCGAGCTTGCACTTCTAATGGTTTAAGTGTTTGCACCTGTCTTGAGTTCTATTTAACCTCTTTAGTTTGCCTTTGTCATTGCCAGTTACTGTAGGTATGTTGGCCAGTGTTAGGTTCATGGCTCAGTTTCCTCGGTCTCCTGTTGTTTCCAGATTGTGTAGTTAATGCTCCCCTTGTTTCTGTGTTGCCTGTAACCTTGTTAGTTTATATATCTCCCTGTTTTTTTTTTTATAAAGAATGCTCTCACATTTGGACTTGTTTTGTTAAAATGTACTTGTTTATTCTGGGTTTACTGCCCATGACCTGCTATTTAGAGCTCATATGCACACTTTAAGGCCAAGTCTGCACCCCAGTCAGAGGAAGTATGTTTTTGGTTTGCTTTCATATGATTTTTTTAAAATAGTAAATAAATTAATTTTTAAACATGTTATTTATTTTTGCCTTTCTTACCAAGACTTTCCCATCCTGTATGATTTCTTTTTCACCTTAGAATTCACAGGTTTGAGCAGGTAGTGCTGTTTTGTGAAAATGTATAGTGAATAGCTTTCAGGTAGTCAGTCTGCGGAATTTTGAATGAGGTATTTATTCATGTAATGTTTTAATATTTATATTTCTCACGTATTTCTCTATTCTGACTCATAGTCCCTGTCAAAAAAGTCTATTGTATTCCACATTGGTTAGGGCTTATTCAGGAGTCTGCAAGGCTGGGCATGACCTACATACTAATGTGAAACACAATGCAATAAAATGCCTTAGTGAATGTAAAATGTCATAACCTTTACACAGCTATGAATTCCACTACAGTATATCAGCAACTCATTTACTTGAAACTGCCTTCTTCACTTTATGTATATTGGGAAGTTCGTCCACTGTAAACATGGCATATGTCATCTGCATGCATCGTTGTGCGGAGTGTGCGGTGCTAGAATATCCAGTCAGTTTATATTATGGGAGGTAATTTTGGTAGAGTTTATTAGGCCTAAGGGCACCGTAAAACATCTTGCTGCTTATTTACATAAAGAGATCACTGGTCTTTTAAAGAGTCATGCACTGCAGTTGAAAAGCATCAATTATTTTACTCAGTAAAAGAGACTGGGCTTTCTATTTCAATTTGTCCTCTAAGACTTTATGCCATGACTCCTCAAAGACATCCGGCTTTTTCCAGGCAGGCAAAAGGAAGATGTTCTGACTTCTCATTAGGGATATACTTTCATGTGGCATTTGGAAACTGGCAAAAAAAAATATAAATAAATAAATCAAAATTGCAATTTAATCTCCACTTTGTGTCTGCTCCCCTTGCTCTGCCACTGTGGAGCATTGCAAAACTCTTCCAGATAATATGACAGGTGCACAAGCGAAGTTTGGGATTTTTTGTTTGGTATGCAGGCTTTGTGTTGTCATCAAGACACAGACCTCGGCTACAGTTCTGCGAATGGCCAGCAGGGATTCTGGGACTGTTATCTTTAGTATTAAGTATGCAAGTGCTTATTTCTTGCAGATGTCTACAGTCCTTTATTAGCTCGAGGTGCTAATGTGGTGATGCTGACACATCCATTCTTTTGCTCCAATAATCAATTTCTGCAGTAATCTTGGTTCTTGTTAAATGGTGGTTGCATCCTGGTTGTGTAATATTTCATCAGTTATAAAACCTGACGTGCAGTCAGTTACTGGTGCTGTTTGTAAAGATGTCAATAGCTGTTAAGTTTAGTTTATTCAGTATAACAAGAAAAAACATTGGTAAAAATGAAAACTACTGTTTGTCGATGAAAAAGAACAGCATATTAAACCCAGCCTCTACCATAATGCTAAAAGAATAAGAAGGTGGCGTTTCCCAGCAAACACAAAACATTCAGATAACGTTAGCTAAACATTTAGGGAACGTTAGGAACGTTTAGCTAACGTCATTTGAACGTTTTGTGTTTGCTGAGTTGAACGTGTTAATGAAGAAGCATAAAATTAAGGATCTTCACAGGTTTAACGAAAGACTAATGATGCTGATCTTCAAATTAGTCCATACTGTGAGAAATAGAGGTGTTCTTGTCTACAGTAATTTTACATTTTGTTCCTACCATGTGTCCTCTCTTCCACACATTGCGTGGTAAAACCACGGCTGTCTCCAGGGAAGTCTCGTACAACGTGAATCCTCTTCAGATGTTGTCAGAGAAGCAGTGATTCTGCTTAGATCTTAACTACATGATTCTGCTTTTCTCACATCCCAAGCACACCTAGGATGTGGCCACACCTGCGTGTTAACACACGCTCCAGAGTCAGGACATATATCACACTTACACAGAGCGGCTTTGCAGGTTACGGGGCGGGGGGATCCAAACGGACATTGGGTCTCAGTGATGGATATGTACTTGACAGTCACTGCACTGATTATTTGACTCCCCCTGCATGTCCCTATATGCTCAGACACAGTAAAATCAGCAGTGTAACTGCAACAGCTTAATGTGTTAATGGCAACACTGTTTTGGAGTATAAACGGTCCCATTCTACAAAGAGTAAAAAGTACTCTCGGTGCACCCTTGAATTTTAAAATGTTGTTTAACAACAACAGCAGGGGTCATATAGCACTATAGTGTTGCTTTAAATTTTAATTAATTAAAAATGTAGCTATTAAATTTTACACTTGTGATTTTACTGTGTAGATAACTATGACCAGTATACTTTTTACCACAGTCTCTCACAGGACAGGAGTAGAAGATGGTGATAAGATTATACTGAATGCTCTTCTGCCTCCTCCTGCCTCCTTTTTTCCAGACCCTTGCCTGATTGTCCGGCTGGGATGGCAGCCATAAGAACTCTCTCCTTTCCCATCTTCAGCCAAGCTTGCCTTCAGCAGTGCTTCCAAAGAAAGCGTTCTGATTTAGTTGTTTTGTAAAGAGCTTTGTGGTAACTCAGGAGGTATTGTTGTTGTTTCATATCCTTACAGGACCAGAAGTTTGAAATGGACAATGGTGCTGTGTGTGTGTGGACTTTACATGTTTTCTATGTACATGTCAGAGGCATGCAGGTCAGGCAGACTGTGTGCTTTAAATTTCCCTGTGTGTATAAATGTGTGTGTCTCTTGTGCTAACACAGAGCCACTGATGATTATGTTCATTGATGAAGCCGACACCAGTGCCTTCCAGCATTTTCTTCAGTGCTTTCCACCAACTTGATTGCAGCACACCTTACCAAAACTGAAATACATGTTCCTGAGTACAGACAGAGTACTGACCAGCACCAAACCATTAGAGCTCACTGTCACAATGGCCTTTTGGGATGTCCAGGATAAGCAGCTGGAAAATGGATGAAGGAATTTCAACTGATGGTGCTAAGGTATAAAATGTTACACTGCAACTGAAATATTACTTAACCTGCCTGAGCTGAGTGTCCATCTGATTATCCATCTGTTATCCAACAGCTTATCCTTTGCGTGGTCACAAGTGGCCTGGAGCCTATCTTTGGCAGTCTAGAGCACAAGGCAGAGAAAAGCCCAGAGAGGCTCAGATTTGAGTTTAACCAACCCATTGCACAGCGCGCACGCACACACACACGCACACATACACACACACACACACACGCACACACACAAACCAGTATAATTTCCTAATCCACCTGACCTGCATGGAGAATATAGAGGAAACCCATGCATGCACAAGAACATACAAACGCCATGCACACAGTGCTAACATACAGATTTGAACCCACATCCTTGAAGGTGTGAGACAACAGCACTCCCTAGTGAGCTACCATCTTCATCTTCTTCTTCTTCTTCTTCTTTCAGCTGCTCCCTCTTGGGGTCACCACAGCAGATCATACTTTTCCATCCCAACCTGTTCTCTGCAGCTTCCTCTGCCACCCCAACCTCTCTCATGTCCTCCCTCACTACATCCATGAACCTCCTCTTTGGCCTTCCTCTTCTCCTCCTGTCTGGCAGCTCCATCCTCAACATTCTTTTCCCTATATACTCTGTATCTCTCCTCTGCACATGTCCAAACCATCTAAGTCTCGCCTTTCTCACTTTGTCTCCAAATCGTCCTACTTGTGCTGTCCCCCAGTAGGACAGTTCGGAGACAAAGTACTAAGGACACAATACAGCTACCATGCCACCCTGTTCTATCTAATTATCTGCTCTCTAAATACAGCCTGTGACTCTATGTAACTGTGTCTATTTACCTATGCTGTAAATGTGGCCTCTAGATGATTGTATCCAAGGATGGTGCTGTCCATATGGTGTTGTCCATATGACTACCACCACCCTAAATCTGACTCCCATGTGATTTCCTTCTCATCCACGTTTGAGCCAATAGCTCTGTTACTTAACACTTGTACATGTATTCACAACATAGCATCAAACAAGTGTCTCAAAGTGACATGGGGATGTTGACAGTAAAACAAAGATACATGGATTAAAACATGCATGTGCTGACATACTCCCAATCCTCCTGTACTGAGACAGCCCACATGCTGAATCTTGGACTGGAGCTCCATCATCTTTCTCCAACTGAGACACGTCTGCATTGTGGCCAAAGCATAGAGCGAAAACCTCTGCTGACACTTTGGAGAGAATTCACAGCTCAAACCCTGACCTGGAATGTGTGGAGTCACAGATTCAATCCAATTCTGCTGCATTTTGGGAATTTCAGAGTACACGCTGCCAAAAAAAAAAAAAAAATCGCCTCCTCTATAATTTTGTCAGTATCTAATGTTTGGATTACTTTCTCCATTGCTTCTGCCTGCACATGTGACGTACTGAGTCATGACACATCATAACAACGATATTGTAACAGCCCGTCTATGCCTGAGAATATTAGTGTTTAAAGGATGCTGCCTGCACAAAGGCTCAGACATTCCTCTGCAGCATTTTCAATGCTGATTCATACACTCTCCCAAAAGGATACGGTAACTGACAAGTATTTGTATAGTTTTCCATTGACACCATTTTTTTCTTTTCAGTGTTTGTTGCAGCCTTTTATCCTAGGCTGTCAATGAAACCATGTGTGCTTGGAATAGTCTCATTAGGCCCTAAACATGGGGTTATTTCAATTACTATCCTGGGTTAATTCACTGAGAGGTCCTTACTGATGCGCGTCAGTAATACTCTTAAATTTAACAAGACTGAAATCTTTGGAAAACTCCAGAGAAAACACTTGTTGTATTGGAAAGATTGGTGGTTTGGGGGGTATGGTATATAACTATCTCATTACAGTGAAAAAGGGGAAAAGTATGAAAAGACTCCACCCCTCCCCCACTATATTTATGAATGACTGGCAAAATTGTAACTGTATTTTGTAGGGAAGAATACAGATTCCATTTTAATGCAACAACATGGATACCCTTTGTTGAACCACTCACTAGTGTAACTGGGAAATATTAATGAACAGTTAATAAACACACCGCCATTAGGCCTGTTATCTCTGTCAGCCTCACATCTACCAGTTTTTAAGCAGTTTATTAAATAAGACTCACCCAGCGGAACGATGAGCAGAGGTTGAGCTGCTCAGGCCTCACCAGAGAAGAGGCCAGTCTGATTCAAAGAGACAGGTGTAACGCTCCGTTTTGGTTCAGCGGAGCTGAAACGTCGGCGTCCTGCCGCGAGCCGGCCAAGAGCCAAGCGTACCTCTATAACAATCACTCCCACAAAACAAGCATATGGCTGACCTTTCTACTACAAGCCTCCGAAAGACAAGCAGGGCCTCTCTATTAATGTCTGTCAGCCCTCAGGAATGGATGACACAGCTGCAATTAAAACCGTGACACTTGGCAGGGTTCGGTATTTTCTCGACCAGTTATCAAACCTGCTCAGATTGCAGATCACACAAGTGGCAACCTGTTTTAGAAGACCAGAGGTACCAAACTGGCCAGCAAATTTTCTTTAAGCTTCATACTGTTGCCATCTGTGCTGTCAGTCTAAGGTTCACAATACAACTCTACCTTGTACTCCATCCATCCATCCATCCATCCACTGAACCACTTGAATAATTCATGGGTTGCAGTCCTTCCAGCTGCAGTACCTCGTAAAATAGGTGGTCATGAGGAAGGTACTGCCTAAATCCTTTGGTCATCCATTATATAACATTTAAAAATGGCACAGATACTGTATACAGTAATGCTTGTATGTACCTTAAGAAAGGTGCTGGGCTGTATCTCCGCAATGGTTTTACATGTAACTACAAGCACACTTCCACACTTAGGCAATTTAGAAAGAATGAGAAAGCAGATTATATAATGCATGTGTGTAATTATAGAAAATACCCTTATGCAGAACATTGGACAAAGTCATTGTAAAAATTAGCATAGAGTTATAAAACACATTTAGAACGGGAAACATTAATATTAATAACGTGTAAAACATTACACACTAAAAAAGTTCATTTAGTAAGAAATCAAGCAAAGCAGATACAAAACAGTTATGAATTAGGTTAATCAGGAAGGAAAATTTTATATAAAACATCTTTTTTGGTGAATCTGTACGCCAGATTTAGCCATGTTAATAAATATCAAGCCATTGCCAAAATACTATTGCTCCACAGTGGCCAAAACTACTCGGAATACACACTATATTGCCGTCAAATTTATTGGTCTATAACGGTCCTGCAATGATCTTACAGTGCTGGATGCCGAACGGATTTATTTAATCACATTAAAAGGCTCCACCGGTCTAATTGCGAAGCTGTTCCGCTCTCTCGGTCCTTTCACACCCACCCCGGTGCCGGCCAGTTAGGACGGCCGTTCCCAGTGAAAAACATCACACACTTTACACACTCTGTTGCACTCCGACGCGAACTGACAGCCACAGTTGGACTGAGGCTGTCGTTGCCGGAATGGTCGGGCAGCACCTCACATACTAATTTTTGTCGAAAAATGAGACTAAAATAAAAATCTGACACGCCCATTAACCTGAACTGCCCGGTCTTGAGCAGCATATGAAAATAATACCGACGTACCGATGTTCATTTCTTAAAACGTGTTTACACCATTGTTTTTGCAATTTCACTCTATAGGGAATAAATAATAATAATAATAATAATAATGAAGCGGTTGAAAAGTGGTTTATTAATATGCCCGCGAGGCTTTTTAAAAAAAATGTGTTTTGACCATCTTACAGTACAAAGCGCAAACTAATATTCTTTGATGTATTTTCTTTCTTTCCCTCCAGCACCCAACAAACAATAGATGCAGCCAAGGCGCAGATCGTGATGGTAGGAAGCCGTTTCATGTGGTGCTTGGATGAGACGCGCACACCCTGCTGATCTACAGTCTAGACACGGCAACATGCCGCGGTGAAAATACCTCCACTTAACATTTTCTCCTTTCCCCCGTTTTTCCTTCAGAGGGGAGATCGGGAGCCCCGCTTCTCCTCCTGCAGACATCACATCCGGGTCAGTTGCCTGCAAATGAGTGTTAGTCAGCTCCTCCTCAATTACATTGTAACGCAGCCTCATCCAGCTGCTCTGTAAGCTGACTGAGATGGATACTGCAACTGGCGCTTTGCGATATTGAAATCGCTTGGCGTCTTCACTGGAGATCGACCGCAGACCAGAAGCAGAGAGCGGACCGAGGATCTGCTGCGTCGCCACCCTGTAATATTAGGATATTACTCATGTAATATCCATTTCAGCCATGTCCAAAAGCTTGAAAAAGAAAAACCACTGGACCAACAAAGTGCACGAGGTTGTCCTCAGCCGAAATAAAGAGGGCGAGCTGGGGTTTGACCTGAAGGGCTGTGCGGAGAACGGACAGTTTCCCCATCTCGGGGAAATAAAGCAAGGCAAGGTAGCGTGCCAGAGCGGCAAATTGTCCCAGGACGAGCTGCTTCTGGAGGTCAATGACACGCCAGTGGCTGGACTAACCACCAGGGATGTGCTGGCTGTGATCAAACACTGCAAAGACCCCATCCGGCTTAAGTGTGTCAAACAAGGTAAGGATGCGAGACTATGTCCACATAGAAAGGGACGAACCGTCATTTCGACTATGTGCACACGCTGCGCGCTCGCGTGTCTGTCCAGTCTTTGACACGGACGCATAATATTGTAATTACTTTGCAGTAACATCAGTGCATGGATATGATTGAAGTAAACTACGATGTAAACATGTGTGCTTTGTTGATTGCGTGCTTTATTGCAGTAGATTTAAGGAGTCTGCCACAAAGTTAATCTTATTGCATACGCATCACCAGACCACGTTAAACTCAAATCTGAAGTTATTGGTCCCCAGTTGGTTACTCGTAGCTGGACTGGAGGCAGTACACTGTAAGCGGCTGTCTGACATATATCATGGAGGTAGTCAGACTTCCTATCACGTTATTGATCTTGGGAGCATTGGCATCGATGCATGTTACCTGGTTATGTCTTTCACTTTCAGTAAAGCGCAAAAGCTGGAGATCGCCTTTTAAAGCAAACCTTTGTGGGTGTGGCGTTTGCCCGTCTAGTTGTTTTCCTCGACAGAGTATGGTGCTCGTTCCATCTTCAATAAATGTCTAATTATATTGTTAGTCAATGTCATGGCTTGCGGACGTTAGAATAACGTTCTCGACGGACAAACGTTAATTACCTCATCTGATTTGTTTAGAACACAAAATGCAAGGCTAAAAAAATTAGATGCATTTGTTTTCACTGCAAGAAGTTTCAGATCTTGGATGTAAACATACTTCCTGGTGAGCTGAGAACATGGCACCAGTTTGAGTGCAAGATTGTGTTGATGGGGGTTTGCACTGTAGGTCTATGATTCAGTCCATGATGAAGAGAACAGTTATAAAAAGGACCAGCATGTTCCTTGTGTTGGAGCTTAAGGTAACGGATATGACACTGTAACCACATGGTATTTTGTTACCTCATGAAGCGGGGGGGCAAGCCAAAACAGCTCATGTCCATGACAACGGATTAGACTCCCTGCTTTCTTATTGGTTCCTAGCTAGAGGTACCCGCACACAAAAGGCCATTAGGACAGTGAACTCTAATGGTTTGGTGCTGGTCCATTTGCAGTGTACTCTGGGACACATAAGTATTTCAGCTTTGGTATGGAGTACTGCAATCACGTTGGTGGAAAGCACTGAAGAACATGCTGGAAGGCACTGGTGTCGGCTTCATCAATGAACATAATCATCAGTGGCTCTGTGTTAGAAAAATAATGATGAGATTGGATCATCGTTGGTTGGTTCAGTAAAAAGTGGTATCCAATAGAAATGACATTACTGAACTCTGTTAGACAGACAGTTAAAGGTCATTAAGAAGACCTTGTCGGAAAAGCTGTTTTCTAGTATTTTGTTATGGCAACATGCTTGTTCTATTGGTCATAGTCTGTTACAAAAGAAATTAAAATGTTAGTGTGGGGTGTCAGTACAGTAAAACCTAGGCCTAATGTTTCTTTGCAAGATCTGATCTTATGCTATAAGAAAACACATTTTTGTCACATTAAATATGGCTTAAAGTAAAAGGAAATGTGATGTCGGTAGGGCACAGTTTAGGTTGTTAGGAAGAATTACTGATGGGTCTCTGCGCGTGCTCACCTGTGGCAGACTGACACCATTCATTATTTCAGGCAAGATGCCTCAAAAGGCTTAATTTTTGTCTCTCTTTATTTGTGCTTTTTCAAAGATTTACACCATTGTCTATGGACGCTCAACCATCCTTTGAGTAATGACATCAAAATCCTGCTGTTTATGTGTAGACTGCAACCTGGTCGGGGCTGAAGAGTCAGCCTGGTTGCTTCCGTTTGGGTGTTATCAGGCATCTTTGGGAAGAGCTGCCTCCAGAAAAATTGGTGGTTTTTATCCATTTATTCTGAAAGTTAAGTCTATTATGTCAGGCACCTTCAGTGACACCTGCTTCCAGTTTTTGCTTCATTACAGAGCTTAGAGTAAAAACAGTTCCTAAACTCTTAATTTCCGGCTTGGTGTGCTCACATGCCCACATGTCCCGTGTTGTTGCTGTAATTGGATTTCCCGTTAACAGAATTGCATACCTCATTTAAATGGTTTAAATAGGAAGCACTAATCTCCATGCTGGTCTGGGAAAATTGGCATTATTCCATTTGCATTTCAGTTTCTTTGCACACTGCTGAAGTGCCATGGGGTGTCTTGGAGCGTAACTCATACAAAACAGGGTGCAAGATAGAGACACACCTTGGGCAGCACTCTGGTCCTACATGGGTTTCAGTAAGATCTTCATATTGAGAACAGGAATGCATCTGCACACACAAGCCCAGCACAAGCAATGTCGAGTTGCGATGAATCAGTCGAGCGTGTAGCATTGCTGCTGTTTGTCTGACAACACAAAAGGTTGAAATTCAGCTATTGTGTTGGACCCACAATCACCACGTACAACCGAGAGGCAGTCCTTAATGATCATAAAGAGGAGTCTGGAAGGGTAACCCATGGAAACGAGACTCCATGTCTCTGGAGCTACATTAGCAGGTGGAGTAACAGTTGCGCTTAGCCACGTGACTTCAGAGCATGATAACTGCGGTTAAAAGCGTTATCGCTCCAATGATATTGTCACCGTGAAGACCAGGATTGTTGCTAAGGGTGTGGGCTATCGTCTGGTGTTTTATGTGCTGCTGATGTCTCAGAGACGCATTTCCGTTTTTACCCCGATTATCTTTAACTACTCCTTCGTTCCCATTTTCTACCACTTGGCCTTTATAGTGAAACACTAAAAGCCAGTTTGGACTAATACGGTCGAGCTCTTGCTCTGATTTTCAATGCTAATTTTGCTCCACATAACAGTATGGGCGTGTGGGGGGGGGTTCTCGGGCCATGTGGGGTTAGGTGGTGCAGCTCTATTCCCTCTGCAGGCCTGGGCAGATGGTGTAAATCGGTGTTCCTCGAAGAGCATCGAGCTTCGGGGACAAACTGACACTTCCAGGTTAGATCAGAGGGGTCTACTGTAATGGGTGCATTATGGGAAAAAGGGGTCGCTGTGGTCGTATTGACCAGATTGAAGGCAAATCGCAGTGTGTGAAGAGTGAGGTGGAGGCGGAGCTTCGTAGAACTAGCCACACCTCTGTCCGACTGAGCGTGAGCTAGGCAGAACTGTGGGACAGGTGTGTCCTGGGTGGTTACAATTGCCCCACATTGGTTTGGATGCCACAGCAGGTGTAGGAATTTATTAAAAACATGCCTGTCTTAAAAACAGCTTCCACCCTCTCCTCCTGCATAATGCTTGTTTATGTCTGCAGGCATATTAAGGTTATGTGATGTAATGCAATAAGTGCAGAGTCACGAAAGCATGTAAATGTGGAGAGTGTGAGAGTGATTGTTTTGTGTGTGTGTGTGTGTGTGTGTGTGTGTGTGTGTGTGTGTGTGTGTGTGTCTGCGTGCGTGGTGTACGCGTGTGTAGGTGTGTGTGGGTGGGTGGTTGAATTGAGTCAATGTGACAGAGTGGGTGTTTGTCTATTTATGTGTAGGTTGTGTGTGAATGTCCATGCTGCTGCTGCTGCTGTGTGTGTGTGTGTGTGTGTGTGTGTGTGTGTGTGTGTCTGTTTGAAAGAAGGTAAGAAGCTACCAGCCTGTCCATGAGGGGTTAGAGAGAGATATAATGAGTGCTGTATCCATTGGTTTAATCACTGATTAACGGGATAGCTTTGTTTTAGGCCTTTTTGGAGAAAGCTTTAAAAGGATTCTGCATATATACACAGCACAAATATTACCTCCGAGTGTTTGTGTGTCTGAGCATGTGCGCTGCTGCTTACGGATCCTGTTTATACAGTGAATTGTGTGTTTGTACATTGCTGTTTAGTCTCTCTTGCATGTGTGTCAATTTCTATTACGCCCCACCCTCACAGTGTGGGGCCACTGTCAGGCCGGTCGCTTGCCTTTGCGTGCCCTGTTTCGATTTTTATTTGGAACGAGTTTTTCAAAGCAGTGATCTGAATCAATCGCAGAATCTCTGATTTTATTTGCTGCATCTGCACGTCACAACGCGTTTCTGTAATGTCTGTATATTGTTATACAGGTTTCAACAGTGTTGATTAGTTTTTATATTCATTCTCGCTGAATTAAGAGAAAAACAAAGCTGATGATGGTCGATATTGTTCTGAAGGGGAGCCCCAACCAAAACCAGTGAATGAGACTACAAGAGCTTTAACCAGCTAGAAGCAGAGCAACGGAACTCGACACGCGTGTAACAAACGTGAGCAAAAGCATTTTAGTTGTGATTAATTGGAATCTGGAGCCTTGTAAGGTTGTGCAGTCAGGGAGTACTGTTTTTGGTTCAACGGGGAATGCCCGAGCTTCTTGGGACTGTTGGAGTGTCTTGCGTTTGGACTCCATCTTCTACTACCTTCTCCTTGGTTGTGCTGCTGTCTTATGTGACGTTGTTGCAGATGCCCTAATGCCAATCCTCTAATTTAACCGCTGGTCTTGTTGGGCAGTTGCTTTTTGTCTACGTCCTGGCATACCCATGAGTTTGCTGATTTTTTTCAAGCCAAACAGCTCTCTGTTTAACAGGTTTCTTAGTTGTTAGAAGATCATGGTGGTTATGTACAATTACATAACTGCTATCAAAAATATCTAGTGGGTACTTTTGTGTAAATAAGAGGCTTGCTCGTTTGACACCGATACAATAGCTTCATTTTGTATTCATTTTAATTACATCTAATTAGGTATTCCTTTTACTTGCTAGTTGACATTCTATGGATGATTAAATATTGAAGCAATTAAGCAATTACAACTGAATTTAATACACTTATTATTTTAATTGAGCAAACAATTTAATTTGTTTGTACAAAACACACCTTTAAAAAAATTCTGCAGCATATAGAACAAGCTGGCAGTGTTAATTTAACACTGAAAGTGTCTATTTGGCTCTACACGGAGTCAGTGTGGACCCTTATAAACACTATTGGTAGTAAGATCACTCCCAGTGCACTGCCAGCTTCCTGTATGAAGATGAACAAGCTGTTGGCCAGCGTACCTGATTAATTGGTAGATAAAGAGAAACATAAACTGGCAAGCACAGGGTTTGCTCAGCAGAAGGAGGGAGAACTGGCGTTATTAGATTCTTTTTAACTTGGGTCCTTTTACCCAGATTCCAAAGTGCCGAAGAAGCGCAGAAGTTTTTAAATGGCGCCATGACAACGAGAGTCTACGCGGGCGCTTCTGTTGCAGGATCGCCTTTCAACATCGGGGAATCGATATTTGCACGATGATCTTGGACGCGTTGCAGACGGAAGAATACGCCCTCGTTTCTTTCAGTCCGTCAACGCTGGAGTTGAAAGCCGTTTGTTATGTTAGTGTGTGCAGTCTTATCAGCCTCTAACAACAGTTAGTCACTGTCGTACACAGTAACATTTACAGTGCTTTACAGCTGTATGTTATCTGACTTGCCTGCTGTCAGAGTTCTGTGATGGTTCCAGCCCGAAGTTAGCCAGGCTCTGTTTCACATGCCTGTGAGTAGGATGTCTGCAAATATTGGGAGTTTTTCTAAGTGTTATTCTACTGCTCTAAGTGGATAAGAAAGCTTGCAGCTTTGCGTAGCTGACAATGTCTGATTTGTGAGGATGAGACAGGAGCGTGCGTTGAGCACTTTTGATTTCTTTTATTGTGATGGAGTGAGTCCTGCTGTAAATGAAAGCGGGTGAGGGACACTAATGTGAACTAATGCGAACTCGGAAGCTACGAGAACAGACCAGGTACCCCTTTAATCCAGAGGACCCTCGACTCCTTTGAAGTAGAACGAGGACCTGTGAAGTTCCTGATGCAAGTTGAGGCTGTTAAAGATGAGATGTAACTGAGCGTGTGGTTTTGTGCAAGATGCCTCTTTGGTGACTGGAGAGCCGCGGTGCGGTACTGACACAGTAGTGACGTGTCGGAGGTCTTCCAGCTGTGGCGATCGTGCCTCCCTCCCCAGGTCACGGTCATGATTTGAGAACACACAGATCCACATCATCTGCTAATGACTGGGAACGCTATCCCAGCGACTGAACGCTCGCCATCTTAATGACGGGTTTCTCACCATCTTAACGATTGGGTCGGCATCTCGGATCTTAGTGTATGTGATTATTCTGTCCTCAGTGAGCCTTGCATTTTCTGATTTTCCCCCCTCCCCCCCTTCCTTGCTATCTTCTTCCTATACAGATGGGACACCTCTACTCAGAGCGGGGAAGAGTGTGATGATTCAGTCTCTCTGGAATGTTATGACAAATCAGTTTTTTTTTTTTTTGTAGTTATTTTACATTTCATTTCACTTTCCATGTGAGAGGCAGCCTGTCACGATGTTTTTTTTTTTTGAGATTTAATAGGTTGAAAGGGATGACAGGAATGTTTGACCTCCGGAAAATGAAGACGTTTGTCGATTCACCGGCGTGCTATGCTTTTTCTTTGAGAAGACGACAAAGGATTGTCTGTCTGACAGGAAGGGTTGCAAGGGATTGTGGGAAATGTGCAGGCGTTTTATTGGATGATTTCCTGTGTCGAGGCCCTCATGAGAGTCCACCCATGCCTGTTTTGCTTTAACAGTGACAGCCTGTTCATTTCGGCACTTGACAACAAGCAGAGTCCTGCTACACGATGCTGGTCACCAACCTGTTGTCTTCAGTGCGGTGCATAAAAGAATATATATATATATATATATATATTAATAATTGTGCTGTAAAGAATGAATGTTTCCTACACATGCTGCGCTTTATAAGCTGATTAGCTTGTATGCTGTGCTCTTATGGGTAGAAAGATCTCATCTCTTTCCGTGGATAACAGTCATGTAACTATGAGGGGATAAATATTCTGCCAGGTTCAGAACATGTCTGTTAGTGGCCTGATGGCTCAATGGGTAGAACATCAGATTGGGATTCAGAAGTCTGCTGGTTCAAATCTCTGTCCAAGCACCAGGTATGTCCTTCAGCAAGACACAAATGCTACCTCTCTGGGTGCTGAAAAAATGGCTGCCCACTGCTCCCCCCAGGGGGATGGGTTAAATGCGGAGAACAAATTCCTTGTACGTGACCCACATACTTAGCTATGAACTTGATTCCCTTTCTTTTACTTTTGTAATGAGCATAAGAATGTAGTGTGAAAATGTTTGACTGTGAGGTCATTTTATAGTTGCCATTGTATGGCCTTTGGGATAATCAGTGCCAAGCTGGTCTTCAGTGCAGAATAGGACAGATCAGAATAGAGGACAGCAGTGCTGGGTGTACATGGATAGAGAGGAGGAAGAGGAGATGAGGTGGGGGACAGAGTGTACAAGTGTGAAATAAACTGGAGCCAGATGAAGTGCAGTACAGCTGAATGAAGAGTTAAAATGTTTAAATTATACAGTTTTTCAGCATTGCAGCCTTTGTGGTAGAGCCAACCCAGAGTTGGCTGTCGCGTGTCATGTGATTTGTTGTTACGGGTGGTTTTTTTTTTTTTTGCAGTTCGGGATCTGATTTTCTTCTGCCAGGTTTAAAACAGAAAAAGTCTGAAAGTCTTGATTTGTAGTGGTTGTAAGCTCTAATTATTTTGCTCCCTGAACCATAGATTCCAGCATTAAAAAAATGTTTTAAAGGAAATATCTATAGTGTTAAAGAATTCATGGCTTGTGGCCATGATTGATGATTGTATTCAAGGACTTTATGCATAAATCGCATTTAAGCAGCATGTGATGCTTGTTACACCAAAAGATGGGTTGTTCACATGTATTAAATAGCATTTTTATATTGTTGTGTTTTCAGAACAATAAGCTAGGTGATGGGCTGATTTTAATTTTTAGTCTAAGGATGTTTTCATAGCATTTACCTCTTAAGTAAAAATTTCAGTAAGAACATCACAGATAACAGATACTTGTTCTGATAACGCTAAATATGTAAATTGCCATTCATCTTAACCAGTACTCGAGTTGAGGGGGGATAAGGGGGGATGGCATCCCCCTGAAATAAAAACGATCAAAATCAT
This sequence comes from Chitala chitala, assembly GCA_025773905.1. Taxonomy (NCBI): domain Eukaryota; kingdom Metazoa; phylum Chordata; class Actinopteri; order Osteoglossiformes; family Notopteridae; genus Chitala; species Chitala chitala. The sequence continues at coordinate 12,079,615 of JABJVR010000052.1, forward strand.
CCCCCTTCTAAAAACGGTCACCCCCCCCCGTTCCATCCACCCTGTTCCATCCACCATCCCCCTGATTTTTTTTTTTTTACAATTTGACTACTGATCTTAACTACCCTAGAAGGGGGCATGGTGGCTCAGTGCTCAATGCTGTTCCCTTCCTTCCACCTCCAGGTTGGGGCTTCAGTTTCCTCCTCTGCCCTGTGTGCGTAGCTTGTATGTTCCCCTTGCTTTGGGGTTTTCCTCCAGCGAGGGAGTCCTTTGCCTTTTGCCCTGAGCTCCCTGGGATAGAGTCCAAGTCACCAGCCCTGTGAGGGATAAACAGTACAGAAAATGGAAGGATGGACGTAACTAGGCTGCATAATCTACTATATAATTTTTTTTTCTGCATACCCTGCCATAGTTCAATTTCTGAATAAAGTTTTTGTGCCGAGATGCATATAGTAATAGAATAGAATCACTGAAGACTTTTCAGCAGCAGAGAGTAATGTGTATTATTAAACAAACCAATGGTTTTCCAAAATTATACATCTAATAATAATGTCTGTAGTCTGCTGTCTCTCACCCTGTCTGTGATCTCAGACATGCAACACATGACCCTAGGCTAGGTAATCGATTGCAAAAATCGCTGTCAACGAATTTAATAATTGATCGTTATAATCAAATTATCACGTCTCTCAGGAAAGACAAACAGAGTTTTGTGAATCTGTGAGGGCGTAACACATTTTTAAAAAAGCTACAAGAACATTTACCCTGATGTGTTTAAGAGCTATAAACTCTTTCAGAAGCACAGTTTCCACTCCTTTTCACATTGACTTATGGCTGCCGCTTTACCACCAGCTGGATCCACACCAGAAACAGTCTGTCTATCAACCTGCCATTTCACATCGTCAGATCATTTTATTTGGCTTGTTCCCTAATCAAAAAAGGGCATTATGCTTATTGGTAGCTTTTGAAATGCAGACACTTGTTTGACAGAAGCAAACCATCAAATAAGCCCATTATTATGAATGCATTTGATTCTTATACCGAGTGGTCACTCAGTGTTGTAATGCTGCGCATCCATGGTTACTATGGAGGCTTGCATTATGGGCTGGGTGCCCTCAAGCCTCCGAACATCCCCTTCGCAGATGTCTCTGCCCAGTAGTCTGCACCATGTAGCTTCAAGAGCAATGAAAAGGGCATAGCAGCCAGCCCCCTCTCTGTTGATGAACCTGTACAAAGACACAAAAGTCAGCGGAGTGCTGTGATTAGGCCAGGGTGCCAGGTCTCCTGCTGAAACCTGGACAGTAGGCTGGTGTGGAGGAAGAAGGTGTGCGGGGCTTCCGTTAGTAATTGGCAGGGCTTTGTGCTTACCCAGGCCGACCCGGAGGACGCGGACTCAGGCAGAGCTGACAGCCTTCACGCTGGGTAGGGGAGTGAGAATTGTTTCACGCTGTGCTTCCAAATTGTGCTCTGCACACTTCAATTAATACCTAAGAGGTATTACAAAACATTCTGGAAATGCATCAATGCATTCAATGCCTGTTAAAACGTAAGTCATTGAGGATGTAGCCTGTGCCTTTGTTTTTTTGCAGTGTTCAGAAATAGCTTTGCACGTTGGTTGGTTGTGTAAGAAATCATTAGCCTAGGATGTTGTACTGAGAAAATGACTAAACTTAAAACTTTAGCCAATAAATAAAGGAACTATTCACCATATAATAAGGGGCTTCTCTATATTATTGTTTGATTCTCTGCTTGTAAAGACTCATGGTGGCCAAGTCAGTCAGACCTTTGACATGTGCAACTGATACCTGCTAAACAGAAGAACAAAATAAAAAATAAAACAATAACCTTATTACTGGCTGAAACAACTGTGAAGACCACACTAGCTGCCCTTTAAATGACAGACCTTGTGTGAACCCATGTGAGGATCTTTGGTTGCTTGTACTTGATGCAATCAATACAGTAGAGACCGTGAGATCCCAGTACTTTAGAGAAAGTTTCTGTCAGTTTAATTCTGTTTAACTCACTGTGGAGTATCAAGGCAGAGAGGAAGAGAAGTGTGAACACAAGATGATTTGGAAGGCAATTATATAGAAGCCCTCACTCAGTACTTTTGCTCATTTATCACGCTCATGAGGGGTCCTTGCCTTATCGCCTTTTATGTAACGTTCGAACACATGGATGTTTGGACTTGGCCAGGAGGTGGTGGGTGCGCTTTGTTTCTCGTGAACACAAAGGCCAAACCTTGAGAGAAGACCGCTGGGTAAATGTCTTGCTTCAGTAACGTCCAGTCGTATTGAAACAGCCCTTAATATGAAGGGCAGTTGTAATGTTCTTCATAAGTGTACGTGTGCGGGTTGGAGTCTGACTAAAGACCGCCGCTGCGGATCGGACAGTGATATGAGAGTGGAGTCCGTGGTGATTCTGGTGACTGAAGAAATTCCTTGTTATTGTTGGGAAGTTAAGCTGATAGCCATAGATAGCAGGGATCCACTAACCTTCTGTATAGCTTTGCTTCCTGTAGTGGTTGCAGTACGTCATCTTTTACCTGCTTGCTACATTTCTAAATTGAGTTTTTCTAAGCTTGCCTCGCATTCTAACAGTAAAGCATTATGGCCCAGGAATTCAGTATGTTTCACATGTAGGGATTTATGTGAGATTTACACATTGTCATTAGCACTTGTATGTCAAGTGGTTCAATGTAAAATGTTGAAATGACATTATCACGTTCGAAGGACCATCTGAATGAACTACTCTTGTTGAGTCTATTTATTTTGGACGGTGCCTTACGGATGCCAGAGTAGCTGGTGTTTTTCTACTGGAGATTTTTGTTGAGCCATTGCTTTTTTTTTTTTTTTTTTCCTTCTTTAAGTTTCACTTACATGAACGTTTAAGTTAGCAGCACCAGAACTTGATTAGTGAACATTTAGAAGCTCCTCAAATACCTGAGAGAAAGCAACTATATTTCTATCCCTGCCAATTTAACACATGGTTTGCACAGACTGCCGTGTTGCCTTACTGAAGTGCTTTTTGTGTGTGTGTGTGTGTGTGTGTGTGCGTGTGTGTGTGTGTGTGTGCGTGCGTGCGTGCGCGTGTGTGTGTGTGTCCATGCATGTGTGCATAAAGGTGTCAATGAGTTCATGCAGACAGTGCTAGTTAGTTGATTTAA
>JABJVR010000052.1:12082856-12117828 GCA_025773905.1 Chitala chitala
ACCCCCTCCCCCCCTTAACCCTCTTTCCTGACCCAACACACGCAGAAATGCATCTCTGCATTTAGTGGAAGATGGTGAAAATTGAAATTTTTAAGGCGTCAATCAGTCACAGTGTGTGGACAGCTGTGACTGCAGTGAATCTCCTGCTTGTGTAAAGTTTGAACCCAGGTTCTGTGTGCATCTCATCGTGTTCTACTGACATACAGGAGGAGCTAGTAAGGTATAGCACCACATGTCTGGGGAACCATCCCCTCACTCAGTGTTTCCCCAGCAGCGCAGGACTCTCGGAGCCTGCAGAAGAGCAGGAGTTTAGGGGCAGGTAGTAAGAGCCTGTGTTCATCTGGTCGTTAGAACTCAATCTGCATGGCTGACACCTGGTGTACTGCAGCTGACCAGGCTGCCCGTTTCCATCGTGACACTGGCAACAGCCCATGGGTGAGAGTCACTCTCCTTTGCAAATTTTTGTGAGCCAATGAGTGAGGGTTTTTCTCCTTTGTGACAGTTGAGGGGGGCGCCTCCTCATCCACGTTACCTAGGCCCAAACTGTTTCACTTGGGCCCCGCTCCCGAGCGTTCCCACAGCCTCACCGACCTGCCGGACTTTCCCATCGGCAGTGCAAGAACGTTCGGCTTGCATGGTATGTTCTCTCCCAGACAAATGCCCACTAGTGGACTGGAGGGATAAGTACCCATGGCGTGAGCTGCTTTGATGTTCTCTATGTTCTCCTTTAATTCTGCTGCCATTCACTTTATAAGCCAATAGAGGCTTTTGTTTTTTTTTTTGCTTTATTTTTCAATTACGCATGCTTTCTTTTTATTATGGACGTTGTTTCTGTCACATTTTTGCCTCAGAGATATCTGACTGTCTTCAATGCTGCACACCTCAAAGAACATAAAGCAATGTGACGAAGGTACAGTAAGGCCAGCTGTCTAAGTTGTTGAACAAAGAACTACAGCAGACCAGGGCAAGGATTGATGGCTTTTCTGAGATGGAACCTTTCTGACAGGAGGTCGATTGAAAACTGAAAAATTACCATCTCTAGTATGACACCAAAGTGATGTAGAGTTTACCTTTATATGAGAAAAGTATGTCTTGGTTGAGGTAACATGTGCCCTGAGTGACCTGCTGCAATCTCATTTCAGTGAGGCACAGAGTTGTGCAATATTAGACATCAGTGTTTGCTTCGACAGGTTGAGTGAACTGAAAGGCCTGTATGCTGCCATGTCTGTCGTCAGTGCATTCTTTTTATTTCTTTATTCTTAAACTTTTTTTGCTCCAGCTTGGAATGTGTCTCGTGGGTACCTCCACATCCACAGAAATAAATTATATGTTTCGAAGGGTTGCATAAGTGTTTGTAAGATCAGCTTGGAGCAAACTGGAATGAAATGTGTCCCAGCTTGTCCCGGGCCTGTCCTTGCCAACTCTCTGTCTTCTCCTCAGCCTGTCCCCAACCTGTCCCAGGCCTGTCGTTGTCCACTCTCTGTCCTGTCCTCAGCCTGTCCCCAACCTTTTCTGGGCCTGTCCTTGGCCACTCTCTGACTTCTCCTCAGCCTGTTCCCTGGTTGTCCCAAGCCTGTCCTTGGCTGCCCTCTGGCTTCTCCTCAGCCTGTCCCCAGCTTGTCCTGGGCATGTCCTTTGTCATGCTCTAGGCTTTCCTCGGCCTGTTCCCAGCTTGTCCCAGGCCTGTCCTTGGCTGCCTTCTGGCTTCTCTTCGGCCTGTCCCCAGCTTGTTCCAGCCCTGTCCTTGGTCACGCTCTGAGCTCTCCTTGGCCTGTCCCCAGCTTGTCCTGGGCCTGTCCTTGGTCACGCTCTGGGCTCTCCTTGGCCTGTCCCCAGCTTGTCCCGGCCCTGTCCTTGGTCATGCTCTGGGCTCTCCTTGGCCTGTCCCCAGCTTGTCCTGGGCCTGTCCTTGGTCATGCTCTGGGCTTTCCTTGGCCTGTCCCCAGCTTGTCCTGGGCCTGTCCTTGGTCATGCTTTGGGCTCTCCTTGGCCTGTCCCCAGCTTCTCTTAGGCTTGTCTTTGGCCACCGTCTGTCCTCTTCTCAGCCTGTCCCCAGCTTCTCTTAGGCCTGTCCTTGGCCATGCTCTGTCCTCTCCTCAGCCTGTCCCCAGCTTCTCTTAGGCCTGTCCTTGGCCATGCTCTGTCCTCTCCTCAGCCTGTCCCCAGCTTCTCTTAGGCCTGTCCTTGGCCATGCTCTGTCCTCTCCTCAGCCTGTCCCCAGCTTGTCCTGGGCCTGTCCTTGGCCATGCTCTGTCCTCTCCTCAGCCTGTCCTCAGCTTGTGTTTCCCTGTTTCTTCTAAATGTGCCCTTCCTGTGTTTGACTGCCAGCACTATGTTCTTTCTGTGAATATCTGTACACCAACAATGATGTGTTTAAAGCAACTGTCACCTAACAGCCTCTTCAGTTCAGTGGAAGGCCCCCCCCCCCCACCAGTTTTGTAAAATGAACATACCTTGTAGATCCCCACCATTTTCATGTACTCCCCTGCCTTTACAGAGAAGCCCTTGTTCACACGTGACCCCACCCAGCTGAAGGGCACCTTCCTGTCCACCACACTACAGAAGAGTAACATGGGCTTCGGCTTCACCATCATTGGGGGGGACGAGCCGGATGAGTTCCTGCAGGTGAAGAGCGTCATTCCTGATGGGCCTGCTGCTCAGGACAGCAAGATGGACACAGGTAATTCTTCTGTAGACCCACGCAAGGAACATCACCTTACTTGTACACAGGTAGTGTAATGTGAGATGATTTACTGTTCTGGCTACTCTGGCTTTGGCATTACATTTGTACAAATAATGTCAACCTTTACTTTATAGCACCTAAACAACTACAGAGTTGAACCAAAGTGCCGAACAAAGAATTTAACCAGCAATACAGCACAAAATACACAAGTAGACATAACATTTAAGAGTTATGGAGAAGAAAACCTGCTCTGACCTTCTGATGGATACTAAAAGCTAGACTGAATAAATACGTTTTCAACCTAGCTTTAAAGAGAGAGAACTCATTCACAGCGAAGGTCGACAACAAAGGAGCTCCATAGTTTGGGTGCGGCCCCACAAAACACATGGTCACCCCAGGATTTGTATCTTCGCCTCAGAACTTCCAACAAACATTGTTCAGATGACTTGAGAGAGCGGCCAGAATTGCAGTTGCATAGTGTCCACTACAAAGGCAACACTATGTTATACATACAATGCTATGTTAGATAAGCACAGCTAAAGCAGGCCTGACCTTCAGCTCTGTCAGCTTCATTGCAAAGAATAGACAGGAAAATTACATTGTATCCTGCTTTTTCTAAATCATAATGCCCATGCCTGGCCCAGTATTACTTCAAGGACTGTTCCAGAAAGTTCTGCTGTTGTCTGTTGTGATTATCCATTCCGTGTTAGCACTTGGCATGCAGGTGCGTGTAACAGGTTGGCTGCAGCTAAGACAGCAGGCTTAGAAATGATTCTGATTTAGTGATAAATGCTAGTGGCCCTGTGACTGGTATGTCCTGGTTTTGCAGTGATATTGTCTCTGTAATGGCCAGTGTAGCTGTCCGATATAGGCACCATTCTGTCACTGATCTTATCTGTATGATCATCTTCTGACAGTGACGCAGCTGGAAAGTCTGCCGGCTGCTCCCCTTGCCTCGGCATTTTTGCAAAGGGCGCCCTGTGTTCCGTGTGCAAGCCCGTGTGTGTGTGTGTGTGTGTGTGTGTGTGTGTGTGTGTGTGTGTGTATATGTGTCTGTGTCACCGAATTTGTGTGTCAGTGTGCCATCTGTGAGACTCACAGTTGCACCATGGGAGTCTTTTAAGACTGCAGCACTCGATTGGCTCCTGTAACAAGACTATTGGACCAATGCCAAAACTAATTTGTTTTGCCTGGGAGAGGGAATTCAAATGGTCAGCTAGGTTTAGGGAACTGGTTCCATTTAAGCAAGTGAGTTATACACACAGAAAAGTCCACACATTATTACTCAGTATCACTTACTGTGTTCTAAGCATTTGTCCTTCGAAAAAGGTTTTCTTGCCATCTGACAATCCTATGAACCACTTGGAGCAAGATATTACAGCCATCTTCGGGCATGTACAGAATCTGTCCTTAACTGCCGAACTCAATCAGCAAAATATACAAACTTGAGTTTTCCCTGGCATATTGTCAGCTATACAAATGATCCATTTATAGTTTGAGCACTGAGATGTAATAGCAGAGTTTGGAGCTTTTCACCCATGTTCTTCAGTCTCAGCAGGTTGGGTCTCGTTGGAGACTGACACCCTTCACTGAGACAGCCCTTGCTTAAGTGTCAAACTGTGGTAAGATAGCACACATTTTCCTCAACGCAGTGGCTACATTCATTATTTATCATTGTAGACCAGTTTCACTCACAGGAAAACATGCCATTTCTTGATGTTTTTTGGAGCATCCTTCTTTTTAGCTTCACCTTTTCCAGAGTATGTTTCTTCCCTGCCTCAATTTTCTAGAGCATATTCTCTGGAGTTCTTACTTTTATTCTCTTGAGACTTGGAGCTCGTTGTGAAGAGACAGATGCACAAACTGTTGAACATAATGGAGAACATCTCACATCCCATCCGTGACCTTCTGGTCTGACAGCAGAGCACTTTTAGTCAGAGACTACTTCATCTCTACTGTGACAAAGGGCATTACAGGACGTCTTTCCTCCTGACAGAACCTTCAGTGTACAGTGGGTCTGTGTGTCTCTGAGTCAGGAGAGGGACTTCCTACTCTTACAGACTATAAATGTATGTATGTTAACCATATTCATTGCACAGTTATTGTTTTTGCACGCTAGCACACATTGCACACTTGTTTTTCTCGTTTTCATGTCACTTAATTTTTTATTTCATTTACCGCTTCATATATATATTTTTAAAAACATTCATTAGCCTAGTGGCTGACAGGGTACAACATCAGACTGGGATACAGAAGTCTCCTGGTTTGAATCCCAGCCCAGCCGCCAGGTGTGTCCCTGAGCAAGACACTCAAATGGTAGCTCCCCAGGTGCCACACATGGCTGCCCACTCCTCCCCCCAGGGGGAGGGGTTAAATGCAGAGAACAAATGTAATTGTAACATGGATGCATAACAGGCTCATATATGTACTTAAAGACAGTAAAAAGCTGCTTTATCTTTTTTGTTCATACTTATAGTTGTAACCTTTCAATGCAGTGCTACTGTAACAACTGAATTTCCCCTTCGAGATTAATAAATTATTTCTGTCTATATCTTATCGTGTGTCTGTGTGTGTGTGTGTGTGTGTGTGTGTGTGTGTGTGTGTGTGTGTGTGTGTGTGTGTGTGTGTGTGAGCATATCTTGGTGTATTTATAAGAACTCACAGAGTGAGTGCACAGAGTGGTTGTTAAGAATGAATTTAATGCACTCAAGAATACAGAGACCATGTGTCCAATGAACGCTTGTTGCAGAGGAGTTGTGAAGGTATTGATTTGTACACAAAGGTTGACACTGGCTGTCTACAGTATGCACAGTGAAAGAGTAATTAAATCCCCATTGCACTAACTTGTAATAAAGGCTGTAGCTCTTGTCAGCATTGATGGCCTTTCTCTCAAGTGCCACCCATAAGCTTTAGCACTGAAGGCACTTTGGTTTGTTGTAGCTCCTGTTCAGCTCTTCCCAGTTCTGCAGTGTGTACCATGCAGCCTGAGTTCCCTGTTATTGCTGCTTCTACACCAATTAGATCCCAGCTGTGAGATTTCCTGCAGGAAGGAACGTGTTTTAATAGCAAGAAAAGTATGAAAAGATTTACCCAAAATGACTTGCTGCCTGAAATCAAGTCTTTTGTAAACATTTTGGAGTTTAAATTAGCTACTGAAATGACTTGTAGAGATGTACAATATGGTATTAAGGTGGTGAAAAGTTATAGAGAGAGAATAGTACAGAGTGATATTATTTTTCTTATCAGTTTTAGGGTTTGTCTTGTCGGCAACGTACTGTATATTTGAGCTTTGATACAAATGTATTTGTTTTGTACATTTTTATGTAATTTTTTAGTTTAGTTACGCTGTCTTCTGCACCCTCGTTGTTTTCTTTGTTGAACTGTAATACTTATTGTTTTTAAAAATTTTCTGCACATATATCTGTATGTACTAAACTTGACCATGAAACTGTTGCAGGTGATGTAATTGTTTACATCAATGACGTGTGTGTCCTGGGCACCACCCACGCTGACGTGGTCAAGCTTTTCCAGTCAGTGCCAATTGGCCAGAGTGTGACCCTGGTCCTGTGCCGTGGGTACCCTTTGCCGTATGACCACGAGGACCCGGCAAGCAGCATGCTGTCCTCCATGGGGTTGATGGAGCGCCCTCTGATGGTCAACGGGAGGAGTACATATGACAGCTACATGGAGTATATATCACGGACGGCACGGTTTGTTCAGGATCCGCTTGCACCTGGCCAGCAGCAACAGCCGACAGTGCCCCTGCAGGCCCACCCAGGTGACACGCACCTAGACTCCACACCACACGAGGACAACATCTCCATGGCGTCATCGGGAGCTGCCCCGCCCGAGCTGGTGACTGTCACCATAGTGAAGGGGACGGATGGCTTTGGGTTCACCATTGCAGACAGTGGCACCGGGCAGAGGGTCAAGGAGGTGCTGGAGCCAAAGGGCTGCCCGGGCTTACAAGAAGGCGACCTCATCATGGAGATCAACCAGCAGGCTGCCCAGACCCTCAGCCACACCCAGGTGGTGGAGCTCCTTAAAGAGTGCCCTGTGGGTGCCGAGGTCTCGCTCCTCATCCAGCGGGGCGGAGTAGGTAAGATACACTCGTGTCTGCTTGCCTGTCTGTCCGTCTGTCTTCACCCGCTCATCTGGGCCAGGTGAGTCTGTTCTGTCTTCCTGTGTGGCTCTGTCCCAGTCCTGAGTCTGAGACCACAGTAACCCATTATACAACTCAGCTACCTCCCCCGAGCGCTGCACGGCTCCGTTTGTCTTTTCTATATAAGATTTAAGTGTCAGCGATGTATAAAAACATCGTCTTACTGTCTATACATAAACATGCACAGGTGTTTCGAGGGCAAGGTGTTGCATTATTTTTGCTTTTAAGGTTATTGTTTCAGCACATTGGCCGTAGCGACTGGAGCTCTTGAGAAGCTCATAAGAAATAGAGGAATAAATACTCATAGATTAGCCTCCTTTCACCAGCAGCTCTCGTGCCTGTTTGAAGCGCTGACTTACTCCAGCAGGCGGACTCATTTTGCCTCCTACGCAATGCACTGACCCCGGCTCTTCCGTGCCGCACGGAGCCCCGCAGGTGCCGTGAGAGGCCAGAGAGTGGACGCCAGGCTGTGGCCGCTCACAGGCAGCCCGAGCTTCGTGATACTGTCCGCCTTGCGGGACCGATCCGTGTTTCATCTGCCGCACAAGCGGGAAAGCTGTGCTCTGTAGAGCTGTGCTCTCACTTCACCTCATGTAGTCTGTGTGTAAAATAATTAGTATTTTGCTGTTATTTCCTTTGTTATGTATTACATAGTTCAAACGCTGCCTTGTCGTTGCTGATCCCCACTGTCGATGGAGTCAGCAGCAGCTCCGATTTACATAGACAAACAGTTCTATGTATTGCACACATGCACACTCACGCACACACAGACATGTACAGATACATCTGCTTTAGACCTGTTTGTGGGGCATGGTATAATTAAACCACTCTGACATTCCCACATGTTTCCTCACCCCCTCATTTGTTTTTATAATTGGCTGCTTTCACCCCCCCCCACCACCACCACACTTGCGTTCCTGAAAAGCACCACCAGCAGCAGTGCCGCGGTAACCTTGGGAATCCCGCCGTGGGAGTACCTCTCTGTTGAGTGCAGCACCTCCACTGCTTGTGCTGATGTACCTCATGGTCGTGGACTCTCTGCCTACGTTAGTCATCGGTATTAATGAGTACCTCACGTACTTGTGCTGCCCCCCCCGCCCCACACACACACACACACACACACACACACACACACACACACACACACACACACACACACCCACCATTCAGCCAACTGACACTCCTTGTCAGGTGCTACTGCTGAATTCCACCACATATAAACAACAAAGCAGACCTGGTTAAAATGGTTCTTATCCGTAGGTAATACGTGATGCTCCTCAGTTCCCTTCATGTTATAAGCTGTATATATTCCGCACTGCGCTTACTCATCTATGACATTGAGTACATATGCGTTCATGATTTTTTTTTGCATATCTTATTGCCTTTATGTGTGGTTTTAGAAAAGGTTTTAGATGCTTTTAAGTGCCGCTTAAAAGAATTGTCAGTATAGTGCCACATCGTGCTGAAATACAGATCCATTCACTTTACTATTACCAAGTCAATTCAAGTACATCTGTTCGAGGTGTAAAGGTTAATGGCGCAACAGAAATGCTTCCTATAATTAAGAGCTTCCTATAATTAAGATGCAGGGTGTAATCTAGCTCTCATGTGGAAGAGCACAGCTTTAACTATAGAGGCATTGCAGCATGTAGATTTTAGTACTGTACATCCAGACTGACGTGTTTTACCTCCTGACCCGTGGAAATTTGCAGAACTGTCATTCAGCCATAACCGGTTAAAAACAACCTAACTGTACAGCATTAAAACAGTCTGGCCGTGTATATGAGCAGCAACAGTGGATCTATACATGGAACCAGTGTCTGAATCACAGAGGGAAGAATTAATCTTAATTGAGCCTGTGAGTTTTCTCTTCGTAATTCATTTTTGTCTAAAGTCTAAAATTTTTAGCAGACTTTTATATCCAGAAACACTTAAAAGCCTTGCTGTTCATGCACTACCGGTAATCTATGAAAAGAATAAGATTCTAAAACACTCATTAACCAAAAAGTGTTGCCATGGAATTTCACAGTATTACACATCACAGTCAAGTACAAGGCATCAGCACCGCAGCTCATAAAAGCTTGTGGAAGTAGAGGTGCCAACACAGAAAGCTCAGATTCATTAAAACCGGCTGAAGTGTGGGTGTGAATGGCTTGAAAGACAGGGCACCTGCTGGCAAAGGCAAGATGGGGAGGCTTGCTGACGGGGTTTAGGCTGTCTGTGCCCAGTTACTCCTGCCACGTCCATGCCACCCACAGCCATGCTCAAAGGCAGCCTGGTTTATACTGATGTTACAGCGGCTCCAAGAAGTGCTTGATTCCACCGCTGTCGCATAAACAACGGTTAAAATACATCGCAGACAACCTGCTGTTTGACACCTCTCATGGTGAAACGCTGCAGCACGCACAGATGACATGTCATCATCCAAATGGCTGTTGTTGCAGTGCATCGCCGAGGCAACGTCCCACCATTCATGTCGGAGTCCTTCGGTCTGAAGCGTGGTGTCAGTGAGGTCCCACTTCTCCCACAAATCCTGTGGTTTTTAGCATTTTAGATGAAAGCACGCTTTCCGAGTGCATGGAGGAAGCAGGTGCAGGCGGATTGCAGTGGTGACGTCACTGGTCTCCGTGGTGACGTCACTGCTCTCCGTGGTGATGTCACTGGTCGCACCAGGACAGCAGTTCCAATTGGAACTCAGTGCACGGAGGCTCTTGCTGGCTGGAGAATTCGCCTGAGAATGAGTCACGCAAGAGGATTTAAACGGCAGCACCACTTCCAGTACTCTCCCACTGGCGTTTGTACCCGCTGTTGTAAACACGGACTATGGACTGCTGCTGCATCCTGCCTTCTGGCACTTCAGCCTGGCATGCAGTTTATCCTATGGAGTGCACTTTTGATACCGTGGGGGAGGGGTTTCAACACGATATAGAGAGGGTTTACTCTGAAATCTCCCCATTGTACTCCTGTGTTACTTCCCACTGGCATTTGTGTTAAATGTCTCACTGCTCACTGAAATTGAATAGCATAATATTTGAAAAATTATTTAAAAAAAGTAAAAGCCTTGGAAAAAAAAATTTTATTCTGTTTTTTACCAATTTGTGTGTGTGTTGTTGTGCGTGGGTGTATGAGAAATATTAGTCTGATTAGCTGCTGTAAATGACCTTTTTGTTGTTTTAATTACATTATCATAGTACATTATAGTGTTTAATGTTGCTAGTTTATATTGTTAGTGGGCTTGGCTAAATCATTGATCCTTTTAAAGTGACTTATAAAGTGTACAGTCTGCACAGCTGGGTGTTTGTATGCCTGTTGACGACATGGATCCAGGCTCATTGTTGCACTGTGCTGAACTGCAGATGGCCTTGGGAGCTCTTCAACTTCCTCAATCTTCTAATTGTTATGGTTCACTAAGCGCCACCTAGTGGCCATGCCCCCCCCCCCCGTCCTTTGAGATGAAGAGAGGTTTGACAGCTTATTAAAGCCCTATCCTCCCTGGCCTTGTGGCACTCTTACAGCTCTTTTATTGCTGGTTTCCATGACAACCCTCTGTGACAGTCAGAGCTGGAGTTGACAGATTATCACAGGCTGTTCTGCCCGGCCATGATCGTCTCCATCCTGGGCAAGCACATCATTAAATGCGAGGGGGGAAAGTTGCATCTCAGTGAGCCACTGTGAGGTGTGAATGCAACATCCTGTTCATGTGCATGTGACCCTCCCTTTTTAATCTTCCTCCTCCATCCTTCTCCTCATCCCATCCTGGTTCTGTCCTTGTTCTTATCAAGCTGTAGCAACTGCCCTTTGTTACTGTCTGTTCCACATGCAGTGCTTTGATCTGTCTTCTGGATGTCCGCTTCTGAAAAGACAGCGTGCAGACCGCTAAAGCAGGTTTGTGTGTCACTCTTCTGAGTTTGCGCACTTCTGTTTGTGAGCATTTGTGGGTGCTGAAGGGCTGAGGTCCCTGCAATTGATTACAGTCAGCTCAGATAGACCTTTTGACAGCCTCTTTATTGTCCTTTTGTGCGTTGGTGGTTTACATTATAACAAAGGTTCTACAAAACAATGGAAGAGTCTCTTTAGCTTTGTGCATGGCCAGTCCCTGGCACCAACAAACAGCAGTACACATCTCACAATATTCATCTTGGAAACTCAGTCGTGACATTCAACAGTTCAAAAGTGGAAATTTACTATTATCAAAATAAGTAGTAAGTAATCTGCGATCACTCTGAAATGGCAATTAGAATAACGGCATAATATTTGCCACCCCTTAAGTATATGGGTGACTCCTGGGTTACCCTGGCAAACGAGCAGTAGTCCTTTTCCTACTCAGGGCTAATTAGCGCGTACTCAGCAGACACTGTCATTAGCAGATATATCTAAACCATTAACTGCCTGTATGGTAATTGTGGACAGAGAAATTCTGCTGCAGTAATTGGTTCTCTGCAATTGTATCAGGGATTTTGAAGCCATTAGGCCACCTTTTGCAATGTTAGCATTACGTACAGATGTAATGAAGGTGTGCGTAATTTTGTAATATACACGCAAACGTGCGCTTGTACATATGTGTTCTTTGAAACATTAGACGGAATCGTATATAGACAGTGTTTCCCCTATAATAGTACAGCCATGGCGGGCCACCAAGCCTACACGACAGGCCAATTGTTTTAAAGAGATACGTGGGTTTGTGAAATAACGAGAAAGTTTCACATTAAAACAGAAAGTGCTGATTTTGTTATAACACAAAAAAACATTTGCATTAAAACACAATATCTTGTTAAAATACAAAAAGTATTACATTAAAATATAAAATTCTCATAACACAAAACCATCATGTAAAAACGCAAAAAGGACTATGTTGTCTTCACTGAAACTTCATCCAGGCTTCATCAAGGTACAGCAAGTTTTTGTGATATTTAATATTTTCTCATTGAACTGCAGTGTCACTGTATTTGTCTCTTGTCTGCATTTTCAATACATTACACTGACGTTACGATGTGTCAGTATTCAGTACCGTTATAATCAATAACTCATAATTGATCACTAAGTAATCACCACAGAGTGAATCTGTGTTGTAATGAAGCTTGCGCAATCATGAGAAGATTTCATGTATTGCAAACAACGTTAGTAAAATGTAAGCATTTTGGCTGCTGTTAACGGTTAAGTGAGTGTGGCACCGCCTAATGCGGCGTTAGCATTTCATATTTAATTGTATAGATTTTATTTATGTATTTTTATTTATTTTTCTTAAGGATTGCCTTAACGTCTTTGATTGTGAAGTAATTGGTAGCTTTGACATATATTTGTATGCAGTAAACACTCTTTATTAATACTGTTTTACTTGACCTTCACCAACCAAAAGTCTTGTGTTGCAGGAGAAATAAATAACGAAAAATGTTGGCTTGTGTGTGTAAAACTTCTATCAACCTCTAGCCACCATGCCTGAAAAATGTCTAGGGAAATGTTTACACACACACACACACACACACACACACACACACACACACACACGAACAGATATAAACAAATGTGAGCACGTTTTGTCTGTGTGGATGATTAAGGAGTATGTGGGGATTTTCATTAAGTTTAGCCCCGCCTCACATCCTCTCCTCTGTCTCACTCCTGTTTCCTATTGGTGAGCTTTACTCATGGGGATGGGGCTGTGGACTGCGGTACCAGACAGGAGGAGAGTGTGAACCAGTAAGATGGTGTGGCTGACACTGGGGTCGTTCACTGTAGCATGAAACAGGAGCTGTCATTCACGGCCCAAGGCTGATCAGGCTGGAAGTTCCGCCAGGTTCCTGCAGTATCCTAGCCATGTTCATGTCTATGTCCGGGGTAGTGCCTTTTAGCTTTGTTTTTTAGGTGTGAGCCAGGATGGTGTCGGGCTGGCAGGAAGTCAGCTTCCAGGATAATGTCAGGTGGGAGAGGTGGGGCACAAGAAGGCCAGTGTAGCCAAGACATGTTAACATAGAATCTTTATCACAGCCAGTTTAGGCTGGGGGGCAGCCGCTCTGCAGAGCACATCGCTGCACAGCTGGCGTGTTGCTACAGAGCATTCTGGAACATTCTGAGGAAATGGCATAACAGCGCGGTTTAGGCTAGCTGTTTTACAGCAGTGTGATGAAGTATAATGAGGAGACCTTCTGTGGGCTCTAATGTTTTGTTCTAATGCCACGATTACACAGCTAATTACTTTAAGAATTCATCATATGTCAATGGGCGCTGATGAAGTGGTGTCACGTAATGATTACTCAGTGGGTGGATTTCTCCACAACGTGACAGACGAGGAGTCTTGCCCTTGACTTATGGTCTATGCTTATAGGATGTGAAAGATTTACACCCCCTCCCCCCCCCATTAAATCCCCGCATTACACAAATGATGCTGAAATACTGACAAGCAGAGCTTAATTCATCAGACGTGGATACCGTACTTCCCGCTTGGCAGAAGCAGCGTGCACACGTACAGCCAATCAGATTACACACGTAACACAGCTTTAGCCGTGTTCCGGGAGGAGGGGAACCGCTGGGCGGTTTTTCAGTGGTTACAGAGCAGAAACGTGCTGCCAGATGCAGAGTGAAGTGAAGTTTTAGCATTCTGTTACTTTGTGTGTTGCTTTTTCACAGGAAAAAAATGCGTAGTTTACAGTTTCCGCAGTTTGCTTTTTAAGTATTTGGGCAGCATGTCTGAGTGTGAGGACGGCTTAACTAACTTTTGCAACCCAGTAATAGCTGGCATTTGAATAAATGTGTTTATTGAACCATTAGCATTTGTCATGTTCTTAAAAATGACAATGTGCGACGAAACGAGAAACTTCAGTGTTATCAAACTGAGGCGGTGGCCACCTAGGAATGAATTCCTGAGGATGATCACCATGCCGACCCTGATGGGGGGAAGGGGGGTGTGACTCAGACAGTAGGGCAAGTGCAGGGGAGGTTGGCATTTAAACCAGACTTCTCGTTTTGTCACGGTGAAAGGAAAAATAAGCACAAGCCTCAGTTTCCATTTATTATTTGTACTTCGTTATTGATACCATAATTATAAGTGCGCATGTTGAAAATCACCAGTGCACAATGGGAAGTGCGCGCCGCATGTACACCCAAACAATGGCTTTGCATCAGTATGTTCATACACTGTCACATGTTTTGACAGCACTCAGGCGATGTTATTACAGAGTAAATACCACGGCATTTCTAAATAGTGTATTATTCATTCTTTACACAGCAGGGATTTAAGAACTAAAACACTTTTCAGCAAATCAGTCTGTAGAAACACTTGCGTCATCTTGAGGAGCCGTGACCTCCTTGCCCTGTGCCTGGGGACACGGACAGTAGCGGATGGGTTCATGGGGCCAGAGGAGGGAGGCATATCAGCACCTTGGACAGCTCCCCTCAGACCCACACTGCAGCTTGCTGCCAAGGAAGGCTTCACAAAGCCCTTCAGATATGCCGAGTGAACCTCGCAAGCTTTAAAGCCCAGCCTTTTCAGAGATGTAGACGTCTGTCTAGGCCACAGCATCCACTTTCTGCTTGGACTCTGAATCACAAATATGGTGCATAGCAAGCAGGGAGTGCTGACATGGTTTTTTTGTAGCATTTTTACAGGATTATTGAAGAATATAAGCCAAAATGAAATATACCTATTTGTTTTAGCAGTTTTGGGTAATGGGTTATGCACTACAGAATTATGTTCTACAAGAGTACTCCAACTCCTGTTCAGCTGTTCTGCAAAGCTTCTTTGCTTATTGCTGAAATGCACTGTAAACCTGACGGGCATTTTTACTCTTTTAGAGGTGGTATCCATTTTCAGTTCACAAAGACTGTCATTGTCACTCTGTGTGTTTTTGTACTTTGATAGCAGTTCTTTACTGTCAGTCTGGCAAGTAAGACATTCGTATCTCACCCAAGATAATTTTTATTTAAACATTCATACTGTTTGTGGCCTCACAAAATGCCAGACCTAACATGGCCTGAATTCTCCCGTGTGAAAGATATTTGCTTTGAAGCACTGAGTGAAAAAGACATTTGGAATGACCTCGCAGTGGCTGACCTGGATATTTGGGTGAAATGGTTTTGCTTGACAATTTCACACATGTTTCAGTTTTTCTGAAATTCTTTTGGTGAGTTGCCTGGTTTGCTTATTTAATTTGAACACCGTGGTTTCTCTTGACTGCGATGGGTTGGCGCCCTGTCCAGGATGTGCCCTGCCGTTCACCCTAGGCTACCCACAGCCCTGTACAGGATAAGCAGTTGGTAGTGGATGGATGGCGAGGTTTAACTTGATTATGGTGATGTTTTTACTGCATGTCCAAATTCCTTTTCTTTTTTTTGACAATGTGACTCCAGCAGGATTCTAGTAGAGGAACGTTGTAATGACCGTATCGGTCCACTTGAAGTGAGAGACTTTGAGCTCTGTGAGCGTCGTGTGGACAGTTCTGCTGGGGACATGTTGGCAGTGTGTTTGGGCTTAATGAAGCTCTCCAAGCTGTGTTCAGTGTAGAATTGTTCCCGAGTTGCTGTGCGCTGCTGCTGCCTCCTCGCTGTTTACCTGGCTTACTCATTTTTGTGTTTCCTTTTGGCCAGATGCTCTGTGCCCTCAGCTGAGAGGGTGTCATTTCTCCTTCATGCTGCACCTTTTAATGGCATTGTGAGGAAATGTATTCCGGGTCCTTTAGGTAATACTTTTTGTATCAGTGAAGGTCAAAGAAAGATGTTTGCACAAGGCTTGATTTTCATTTGGCAAACACTGGGGGGACCAAAGACTAGATGATTTTCCACACTCTTGTTTAAGTAACTCTCTGTACTGCTCTAAAGTGGCTTATACACAGATGCATCTTCAGTCTGACAGTGATTGATTACATATGAAATACGCTGTTGCAATGGGATTTTTTTGCTAAGGAAGTGTTACAAGTGCTACCTGGTAAACCTGGTAATACTTCCGTCTTTAGTAAATGTTCCTTTTTCGGTATCTGTATTTTCCACCCATTGTTGATTAAGGGAATTGTTTGGTGTAATTGGAGCTTTAAGAAAATTGCAGCTGAAGCTTTATGCATAACGCGTGCAGTCACCCGCTAATCCAGCCTTGGCGATTTGCGTTCCCTTGTTTTCTCCTGAAGGGCATCTGTGGCAGCACATGAAAGACGAGGAGAGTGAAATTAAATCGGGAAGACACGAGATGCTATTCATGTTTTTGCAAGACTGATGCGCACTACATCTGTGGCATAAATTTATTCATTCCAGTGAAGATAGCAGCCATTGTTTTGTTCTTAACATTTCAAGAGCTTCTTTAGAATTTTAGCATTTGTTTTGGATCCTGTTTCCTGTGATTATATTCTGAAGGTATGCATAATCGTTTTTTTTTTTCCCTGTTGTTTATTTTTTTCTATAGGGAGCTGATTTGCAGCTTTGTAAAGAGTAATAATACTCTGTGGCTTTACTCAAAATGTGAAGAACAATATAATAATTCCCAAATGCCTTATACGCAATAAGTTAAAGGAAGAAAAAAATACTTTTTATAATGCCATTCAATGTGAAAATGCAAACCTATTTTTTAAACTGCATGGTGATAGATTCAACTAATGTTCCAAGGTGCCCCATGTAAAATAAATGAATATCATTATTAGTTCAGTAATACCTTGCTAACATTATATTTTAATAAGGTGAGACAGGTAGGTGATTTCAGAAGACAGTTTATAACCTGGATTGATTGCACTCAAGACTAAAAAAAGAGTCCTCCTGTCAAAGGAGGTGCATGTGTGTTATTTATGTAAAATACACAGCTGATTAAAATATCCAATAGATAAAACAATTTGAGTACCAGCTAATTTCTAATGAAATGAATGGACATACCAAATTTGAAATGTTTGTCGTTTACTGGGGCTGGTGATGGTAGAACTTATTAACAAGTTTTTGTCACACTTGGCCAATTCTTTACACTATTCTGTTACGAACTTGCCCTGAGCTGGGAGCAAATGATGTAATTATGCCGAAAACAGATGCAATAAGTGAACAAATTAAGGTCTGTCAAAAGACAAACGGAAGATGAAACAACGAGGCGCTGAAAATGAAATTTCCTGAGCAGAAGAGAATCTTAACTTTGAAGTAAAGTTGATAGCAGTCTGTACTAAACACCGCTTATGTTTTACATATTAGATATGTTTTCATTTAAGTTGCTAATGCTGTTATTTTTTGTACGTATTTTCTGACTTTATTCAATTGTTCACATTGTGGATTATACAGACAACTCTCAGAGAGAGACAGACAGACAGAGAGAGAGAGAGAGAGAGAGAGAGAGAGAGAGAGAGAGAGAGAGAGAGAGACAGACAGACTTAGAGAGAGAGAGACAGACAGACAGACAGACTTAGAGAGAGACAGACAGACTTAGAGAGAGAGGAGAGAGACAGACAGATAGACAGACTTAGAGAGAGAGGAGAGAGACAGACAGATAGACAGACAGACAGACAGAGTTAGAGAGAGACAGACAGACTTAGAGAGACAGAGGGAGAAGGAGACAGACAGACAGACAGATAGACAGACAGACAGACTTAGAGAGAGAGAGAGAGAGACAGACAGACAGACTTAGAGAGAGAGACAGACAGACAGAGTTAGAGAGAGACACAGACAGACTTAGAGAGACAGAGGGAGAAGGAGAGAGACAGACAGACAGACTTAGAGAGAGAGAGACAGACAGACTTAGAGAGAGAGAGAGAGAGAGAGAGAGAGAGACGTGGCTTGGATTATAGTGGGAGAGTGACAGGCTGACGACCCCTAAACTGCCTTCAAACCTTTGACCCTCATGTTCTCATCATGGAATTTTCCATGTGTGTTGCACATGACACTTCTTACAAAGCAGGTTGCTGAGATTCACCTTTACCTCCCTCCTCTCCAAAACAGGACATTTGGACACCTGGAGAACCATGTGTTTAGCCACAAACATGTTTGCTGCCCCCCCACCCCATTCTTTGGCCTCTCTATTGATTTCCTCTGCTGTCTCCTTCCCCCAGGTTTAATGCGTTAGAACAGAGAGACCGTTCTGTGTACTCTAGGCTAAATGTTTTCATTTTCTCACTATTGCAGGTCACTTTTCACCCTGGAAGACCCCTAAACAGGTAAAAACACCACTGTCTTCCAAACCCAAGCCATGTCTTCTGCTCTGTATGATGTCTTTCCAACTTGCACATCAACAGTAGCTGCAGACCGCTGCCGGTGTCTAACCGCTTAGTGCCCCTCCCTCCTTTATGACTCGCACATTAACCATAGCTTCCATGTGTTGGTGTGGTTCCACTGCTGCTGTCACTGCTGTGATCTGGTTTTCCCCTGACCACCCGCTCCCCTTTCTCCCTGTGAACAGCCGAGGAAGGGCTTGCACTGTTGACATGGCATAGCTATAGATGTATAGAGTTGCTAGACTGGCTGAAGGCTGTGGCCGAATGAGTGACTTCTGCACCGTTTGTCCAGTAAACTCTTTTGGCTGTGGCAGACACTGCTATATATTCTCAATATGATGTAATTCCCAAATCCCAGACAGCTGTGCAATGTGCACTAAATAGGTGCCTTCGGCCAGTCGGGGAGCTCTTCATCTATGGACCTGTAGATGATTCAGCATGCCCTCTCCTCTCGTCATCTTTGACTAGCCCATCAGCTTCTGTTCCTGAAAGAGACCAGTATTCTCTTCTAGTCCTACTAAATCCACTGAGGGTACTAAAGCCTCTCTTCCAGAGACGCTCTTCTAAAACTGAAGCTGAATACTTGATTCCATATCCTTGTGTATCTGATATTTGGTTTATGGTTTTATCCATTTACTTTGCTGGGTTTTATGTTGCCTGTTTGTTAATTAGCTGCAGAATAGTTCTCTGTCTGTGTTACTAATCCCTGATCTTTAAAATGGTGAATAATGCAATTTTTTTCTAGATCAAAGACATATTCATTTCAATTTTGAAATGGATTAAATTTCACAGATGATCTGAAGAGGGCGCTGTAACCACCCAACCCACTCATTCACCTAATGTAGTTTAGGCAATGCTGTAGGCAGTGCCAAGAGCGACACCCAGCCTTGCATAAAGTAGGTGGGGGGGACACAAACCTCACATGTTATGAGGACGTGACTTTCAGCAGTACCTTCACAAAGTCCTGCCGTCACAACCATCAGAAGAAGTGGCAGCCCACGGGGGCCTCGTATCACCATGGCCTCCGCACATCGACAACACATGGTCAACATGCCTCTAAAGGCAGGCAAAAGAGGCAGCACATCTCCTCCAAGCCCTTTCCAGCTGCGAGCCTTCCACAGTGATGTTCACAGCCCTTTTCTTTATCTTTAGTGAGGAGACAGGAAGGACTGAAAGGCCGGAAGGTCCCCATGTGTAGAGAGGGACTTTTTACATGTCTGAGAAGGAGTAGTTCTGAAACAGTAGTGAAAAGAAGGCAGTGGAGAAGGATGGAGAGAGAGGAGAGGCAAGGTGTGGTCCAGCACCCTTAAAGAGGGAACTGGAGAAAATGCAGCATAGCCCTGCGTGGTCACTGTCTGTGAACTTCCAGGTGACAGACCAGCAGGAACAGTCTGTCTGCCTAAATTTCTTTGGTGCTGATATTGAGCTTTATCTAGAAAGGACAATATTGACATTAGTGTGCAGGCAGAAATAAGCTGTGCTGTGGCCGTTCAGCCATACTGAGCCTGAAGCGGTTCTTTGTGCTTCCCTTCATGGCAACGGGGAACCACACTTTGTCACAACAGACTGGTGCGTTGAGCTGCACATGTGGCCCACAATCCCCTTCAGAACAGAACCAAAAGCACAGCTGAACTTCTAAGAGCAGGCGAGAGTCAGTACAGACAGATTAAAACCAGAGCTCACTGGACACCACCCTAACAAGGTTATTTTCAGCATTGCACATCAATAAGGTCACAGCAGGCGTGTTGTGACATTTTGCCACACCTGGTTTAAGTGTTATGCAGACTGTATGCAAGCTGGGGCTTGGAAACTGACAGAGGACACTCTGAAAGACAGTAATGCACAAAGGTAATAATGTGTGACCCTCACCCCTATTGTTACAAAGCCTTCAGTTAGATCTGCAGATTCACTGCACACAGAACAGCATGTAGGAAATGAATTCAGTCTGTAATGTCAACGCCTTTGTGTTTGAAATGGCTTTGCACAAAGAGCCATACCCTAGTGAGCATTCAGGCCAGGATTTTTGTTTTAGGTTTTGTCATATCCCTGTCTGCAGCAGTCATGCTACGCTAAAGCTAAAAAGACACCCACAGACTACACACTTCTGATTGTTGGCTGCTTCCCATCTTACTGCTGTCTGTGTCATGCTGCAAATCTAATGTCTTTACTTGGACATACTCTAATAAGCTTTGTGTTGGTTTTTCTTTTTGCTCATATTTATTTTCACTTTTTAAATATGCCTAATTAAAATAGGACTAATTATCTTTTGTTTCATGTGAAGGTTTGTGCTGTGTCAGGGTCATTGCTAGATCAGTCCATCGGTGTACAATTGAAGCCCCTTGTCAGGGCTCTGGTACTGTTCTACCTGTAGGACTCAGCCTTGCCACTAGGTGATGATGGTAGCTGTTAGCTTGTCTTCAGGGTTTTCTCCATCCCTGTAACTGTGACTCCTAGTTACATTTTCACTCTGCAGTCCCCAGGTAGAGAAGTTCTGACAGCAGTACACTGGGCAGCCTGAAGGCACAGATTCAGTGTTGCCGAGGCAACAAGTCATGGCCAGTGTTTCCGTTGGAAACAACGATGGATGGGCTGGGGGGTGGCAATAGTTCTTTCGTAGCTCAGAAGTTAAGGTGTCTCCTCGAGCCCCTCTGCCACCACACCACTGAGGAATTCTACTGGGAATAGGGCTCTTAGGATGGTAACTGAACAAATGCCAATGTGTTTGCAGGTGCTGGAGCAGTGGGACCTCCAGGGCAGCCCCCAGACCAGCCTCTCTGCCCCTGTCCTCCCCCACAGCGCCCCATTCCCAACCCACCACCTGCACAGGGCCTCGGTCCCCGATTCAGCCGAAGGCTTTGATCTGAACAGGCCCGACCCCTATGACCTCTATGAGAAGTCCAGAGCTATCTATGAGAGTAGGCGTAAGTAAACACCTACCACTGTTTGACGCTCATGTTCCAGCTAGCAGC
Organism: Chitala chitala; assembly: GCA_025773905.1. Lineage (NCBI taxonomy): Eukaryota > Metazoa > Chordata > Actinopteri > Osteoglossiformes > Notopteridae > Chitala > Chitala chitala. Next base: position 12,103,830 of record JABJVR010000052.1, read on the forward strand.
TCTGCCCAAATACGTTTGCAGAACACACACAGTACCCGCCCAACCCCCTTTATCATTGGCCAGCGTTTTAGCTAGGGGACCAATGAGACACCAAAGCTTGTGAATGATGTATACCTCACAGAGAAATGGAGGTAGAAATAAGAGTGAATGTTACAAAAAAGGTGGTAAATGGCAAAGATGTAATTAGGTCTCTAATATCCTTCTCTGAATGGTTCTGATTTTATGCTATACTGAATATCTTCCTCTTATGATGGTATTAATCATGCTTCTGGTACATCTTCACCATTCAGGTTGAACACATTAAAGTTTTTATTAGTTAACTAATCCTTTCCATGAGTGTGGTACTTGTATATATTGTGTGTGTGTGCGTGTGTGCGTGCGTGTGTGCGTGCGTGTGTGCGTGTGTGCGTGTGTGTGTGTAAAATTTGAGTTTAACTTTCCTGGGTGGATGATTGGGAAGAGAGCTGGAAATGGAAAGCTTTTGAGTGTGGAGTCCCTGTTGACTAAGGCGTAAATGGGACTTATGAGATGTATTATGGAAACAAACTTAACATAATGTATAAATTGAAACACATGTGATGAGGACTCTGAACAGCAGTCGCGGTGTGTAAATGGTTGCATGCACTAGAGACCATGCTAATTCTGTCTGGGCCATCTTCCTTTTGCATGCATTCCACACAAGTTCCCTTCAAGTGCCTGTTCTAGCACTCCCTGAAGGGACTGAGATGTTTCTCCACACTATAATGAAGGCGTCTTGCGTCTTTAACAGCACTACAGCCATAAAACTTCTCTTCTCAGCTTGAGCCTTGAAAACACAATGGAGGCAAGAATTACAGATTCGTTATGACATCTTAATGGCATAAAAACACAAAACTGCATTTGTTCATGTGCTCCTTCACGGCTTCTTTGAATGCATAAAAAAATGCTGGTATTGGGACATGATTCCAGTTTGCATAATGAATTTGAAATTAGTGCAATTTTGTGTTATGAAACAGCGTTTCCATTTGCAGTCACTCATATACATTTTGCTGTGTCATTTAAGGCAGCCTATTTAGACGGCTGTGTGTTCTGATCCCTATCAGATGACACTGGTACCATTGACACAAATCGTCCACTGGAGCTTTCTTGGCCAGAAACTTGCTCTTCGTTGGTCATTTATGTTGAAGAAGATGAGGGACTGCCTGGTTATGTAAACTGACCATTATCTGAGGTGACAGACTTGTCTGGTGCTCTCTCTGTCAAGCGGTCTTGACCCCTCCCATCCTGTCTCTCCCTTCCCCAATGGCATGACCATGCAGAAATCAACCACGTCGTTCCCTAATCTCCTCCCATACACCGCCAATGGTCAAACGCGTTAAACAGTCCTGTCCAAAGTGATCAAAGCGAGCCCGGTTCAACTTGGCATGTTTTAGCAACGCTCACTCAGGTTCTGCTCATGTTCTGTGGAGATATGTGCTGTTTTGTTTCTCTCTTATAGCCATGAATTTTTCAGGATTAGTTTCTGGACGTGGAGCCCCTGACCTGATCATCAATTCTGACCAAATTATTAAATTCCTACTTTTTTAACTTCTTCTGTAACAGTTTTCAGTAGTTTTCAGTAGACTAACAAGTTTAGAAACCTGCATGAATGAGGGCAAAACAAAAATGTCGCGGCCCCCAAATTTACACTTGCAATCTAGATGTGGTTTGTGAACACTGGGGTCAGTACCAATGTCAAGTCAACGGTTCCTATAAAGTAAATAATGGAAACACAACGATTTATTAAGTCTTATTATGGATTTAAATAGTTTCTACATGCCTGTATAAAGCTGAACAGCTGTTACAGTTTTTTTTGTTTGTTTCATGGAGGGAAGCCTGCTGTTTTTGGGAAACACATCTTTATTAAGAGCTCCATTAGGCATTAGTGGAGGTTGAGAGCTGGGTTTTTCCACTGATGTAATGGGTGAAAGGTTCTGCCGTTCTGCAGCGAAGGACAGAACTGGAGCAGCACGAGGGAGACATCGCCTAATGTCACTGAGACTGGCGTGTGCTGTATATGGGTTTCTGTGGTAGAAACCGTGTTGGTCTGTCTTTGTGTGTTTGTGTTTTGTATGATTGCTGAACGTTTGTCTCTGTGAAGCTTATAGTGTACAGTCACTGTTCTGACTGTGAACAGAAAGGGACTTGTCGGAAACTTTGAATCGAGCAGGAAGGTTTGGATTGATGTGCTGAACTCTCCGGAAGAAATGCACGTGATGCATGTGAGATGTCAGACCGACATGTCGGTTCTGATTCCCTGCTACTGCTGATACCAAGGCACTTCTGGTTCCTTGTGCGAGTGGTTTTTAGTTTTTCTATTTGTTGAAATTAACTGGAGCTCCCTTGGTGTCTCCGTGCAGAGCCAGGGCTGCTGCGGACGGTCTTCCGGATGGATTCCTCTGGCAAGTACACCCGCATGTTCACATCATCTCAAAGTTTACTCGCACGCCCGTTTCATTTTTATCTACTGTTTTTTAAATTGTATTTCTTGTAATTAGACATGTCCGATAGTTCCTATCACATATAGTGTGTGCCCACAGTTTTCATTTTAGGCCTGTTATGGTCAAGGCAGTGGGACATTTTCCTGTTTATTCAATACTTCTGTCCTTTACTGGAGACCATAAAGCTCCCTGATCTCACAGAGGAGGATTCTTGGGCCGTTCTCCTGTGGTTTTGACTTGACCTCTCTTCTCCCAGGGCTTGACTACCAGGAGCTGGATGTCCACCTGCGTCGGCAGAAGTCAGGCTTTGGCTTCCGGATCCTGGGAGGAGATGAGGCAGGACAGGCTGTGAGTCCGGAGACCCGTGACAAGGCTCGTATGGGACGGGCTTAAAAACCTGTCAATTTTCTTTACTAATCCATCGCACTCCTAAACAATGGTCGCCACCTCTCTAACACTTCTAATCAGCTGTGCTTATTTTCTCTTAACACTTACTCCTGTGTTCTGTTGAGTTGAGAACACTGTGCCTTACTGATGATGGTAGCCAAGGCCTTTGTTTAGTGTAAACACCCTGAGTATGCTCAGACACCTGTACCTGATGAGCTCACATGTCCTCTGCATACGTGACCCATGACCTCTAACATGTGGCATGCTTGTGCTGAAATGTGGATCTCTCAAATAGATCCTGATTGGTGCAATCATTGAGAAGAGCCCTGCGGACCGGGACGGGCGACTGCGCCCGGGTGATGAGCTGGTGTGCGTGGATGGGATCCCCGTTGCAGGGAAGACGCATAGACATGTCATCGACCTGATGCATGGGGCGGCACGAAATGGCCAGGTCCACCTGACCGTACGGAGAAGAGTCCAGGGAGTAGGTGAGGGGCCCAGAGTCGTGCAGTCGAGCGTGTCGACATGTCTGTGTTCTCTCCTGCAGTTCTTCTGCTCATCAGCTCTGAGTCAATCACCAGAGCAGTTCACAAAGAAACCAGATGGACCCTGGTGTGTCATATTTGTTCCCCCGGATGTGTTTGAGCATTTGATTTTCCCATGTGGGTCCAGCGATGTGTCCCTGGGGGTCATTCGTTGGACTGTTGAAGCCGGCCATGTCGTGCCCGCTCACTGACAAAGCGTGCGTGCAAGTTGGCTGATCACAGCTACAGCTCCAAACACCAAGCTGCGATGCAGGTCTCCTGCTTCACCTCAGCCCCACCCCCCCAGCCCACACGTTGTTTTTGTACCTTAATCAGCCCTGGAGCTCCTAATGATGTTCTCATTACGGCACCTCAGCACTCCAACTGTCAGCTTTGAGGCCTGGGAGCACAGTGAGCTCCTGGCCAAGTTCTCCTCTTTTCATGACAGTTTTTTTCTTTCTTTTTCTTTTTTTTTTTTACTCATCCTGCTGGCTCACAGTCCCAGCCAGTCGTAGTTTTTTGATTAAAAGGAAGACATCCGCATGTCTATAATCCTGCCTTTTGCCAGTTATTGTGATCAATAGGATGTAGCACTTAGATCAGACAACCTGGAGCTCACTGTCACTCAGCAACTCTATTACATTATTAATGTGCTTAAACAGTGATTTGTAAGTCAATTAGTATTTATTCAATCTTCAGTGTAGGTTTTTACACCAACCTCAAAGTTCCAAGCACTGCCAGTTGTCATGGATTTGACTATTATGGGTATCAGTCTTGGTAAGTGATCATCAGTGTACCTGTGTGTTTGGTTCTGCAGCGCCCCCTATAGGTGAGCCCTGTCCTGAGAATGGCCGGAGCCCGGGCTCTGTGTCCACGCAGCACAGCTCCCCCAGGAGCGACTTTGCCTCAGGCTCACTTCCCAGCAACCCCAGCAGCACCAGCACTGCCACTGCCATCACCCCGGCCACAGCAGGCTCTGTCCCCAACCCCCCAGGGTCCATCCCACCCCAGGGCCAGCAGACCAGCGACGTGGTTATCCACCGCAAGGAGAACGAGGGTTTTGGTTTTGTTATCATCAGCTCGCTGAACCGCCCGGAGTCCAGCGTTACCATCAGTGAGTTTCTGAAGGGTGCACTTAAAAACATCTGCAGTCTCCATGACTGCTCTGGTCATTTCTGAATTGGATATTATCCTTATGTTGAACACAGGTGTAACGACATCCTATAAAGTATGAGCATAATTAAACAATGAGGACATAACATTAAAGCTTTTTGTCTTTTACAGTTAGTACTAGTTTTTCAAGAACATCCAGCAAAAGAAAATAGGTTGGGTAAGAAGTAGAATGTGTGCTCAGTTACGTCAGTGGCATAGACAGCTCAGAGTCATTGACAAAAGCACATTGAACTGACTAAACATAACATTCAGAGGAAAGTATGTCTTTACACAAACTAGCAGTGGCAGATTGCATAATCTTCACTGAAGTCAGCATTAAATGTCTTTCAGCACTTTGATATTACAGATAAAATGGAAGCCCCAGTTCTTTTGTTCCTACTTGGCAAACATTCTTAAAGTTGTACTTAAGAATGTAACTCAATGAAAGACCATCATTTCACAAGAAAAAAAATAGAAGAGTGTGACCAGTGTCATGAAAACAGGGTGCTTGAAAAGACTCTGCCAGTGACAGACTACAGCTGTTCTTGCTTCATTCTCAGCACTGCTAAATAATGAATGTGCTTCTCTGTCCCCTGTCTGGCTCTAGGCTGTCACTGGGGCGTTTTCCTGCAGGTCTCTGCTTCTCCAACATGTCATTTTATATAAACAGTAGGAGTAGGACTAGAAGGCAGTCAATGTCTGATAGAGCTGCTGGGTTTTTACACTCACGTGTGTGTGTGTGTGTGTGTGTGTGTGTAGCTGTGCCCCACAAGATTGGCCGCATCATTGAAGCCAGCCCAGCCGATCGATGTGGGAAGCTGAAGGTCGGCGACCGCATCTTGGCCGTCAACAACCAGTCCATCATCGACATGCCCCACGCAGACATCGTGAAGCTTATCAAGGACGCAGGCCTCAGTGTCACGCTGCGCATCGTCCCACAAGAAGGTGCGGGCAGCTAAGGGCATGGTGCCATGGTAACTGGCGGAGGAGCACTATGTTAGAGTGTGATGGGCATATAGGTCTGTGATCCTATAAATGTAAACTCCAAGTATTTCTAGAACAGTGTGTAACCATAGAGCATTTACAGGGTAGTGCGTAAATGTAGAGCATTTATGGAGTAATGTGTAAATGTGAAGCATTAAATGATGTAGTGTGTAATTGCAGAGAGTTTACAGAACTGTGTGTGAATGTGGAGTTTACAAAACAGTGATGCAATGTTGAGTTTATGGGACTGTGTGTAAAAGATACTTATCGTAAAATGTGGAAATGTGGAGTTGGATCTATTTCACAACAAGCTGCATAAAGGCACTTTAGTTGCCTCAAGGTGCTTTTAAAAAGGTCTGCATGTAAACGTACAGTTTACATATGTGGGGGGGTGGGGTAATGTAGATGTTTATGGGACTTTATATACAAGATAGCTGAAGCTGAGTGTGTAAAAGTGGAGTGGGAAGTATATTGGACTATGTGGACATGTAAAAGCATTTGTAGGACTGCCTTTAATTTGTTCAGGGGTGTTTTATAGGGCTGTGTGTAAATCTGTAATATGGGACTGTGAAAGACCATAGGATGTTTATAGTAGATTGAGAAGTGTTTTAGAACTTTGTGTGGATAGGGCTTGTTTATTTTCTGAAGAACTGAAGTATGATGGACTGGTGCTGGAATCTAAGAGGTTGTAGCATTAATGAAGTGTGTTACCATGGCAACGCATGGTCCTGTCACAGACACAAACAGTCCGCCATCAGCGCCGAGCTCAGAAAAGCAGAGCCCCATGGCCCAACAGCACAGCCCCACAGCTCAGCACCAGAGCCCTGTCACACAGCCCAGCCCAGCACCCCAGACCAGCCCCATGGCCCAGAACAGCCCAGTCTCCCAGGCACCAGCCCCACCTCCCCAGCTGTACACCCACGACAGCAGGTAAAGCTTTGGCCTTTAGCCAGCGCCCTCTGGACACGTGCTAATAAAAAAATATATAGTGGGTCACTAGTCCCAGATGCTTTTCTTTGTTATAGCTGAAACTAGGCTGAATTTTTGTATTTCATTTAATTTATGCTGGTCCGTTGCTTTTACGTTTTTGTGATTCATGGTACAAACAGAAGGTCTGAAAGCCTGGCCAGTTCATTGTTTTAGCTACATGACTTACCTCTTACAGCACACTAAATAATGTAGGTATTCACGCTTCTGAGCAGATTTATTAAACTAAGGAGATTTTTTTAAATATAATATGATTATCTGCTTTTATATTTTCCAGATGTTTGCACTTATGTGTTTTGAATGGTACTTTTTTCCTTTTGTCAGGAGAAGATAATTGTTTTTTTTTTTTCCCAATAGTGTTATATGGCTAATTGAGCAGCTTCAGTACCAGAAAACCATGAACTGATGCTTTATTGTTCTAGCTGTGGTTTACAGAATACGAGTGGATTTACAGAAGCTCCGGACCGAAGTGTGACCCATTTTCTGTTGTGATGGTTCTGCTCTCTGACTGTTGTTGGCAGTGCCATCTGCTAAAAGCAGTTCTGTGGCAGCTACAGGTCGGAGGTGAAAGCAAGGCAGGATGTGAAGCCAGACATCCGGCAGCCTCCATTCACTGACTACCGCCAACCGCCTGTGGATTACCGACACCCTCCTGTGGTGGATTACCGACAGCCCCCTACACTGGACTACAGGCACCCACCCCTCCTGGACTACAGGCAGCACTCCCCAGACACTCGACAGTTCCCCATCCCAGACTACAGACAGCCACAGGTGAGCGCATGGTCATTTTCGTGGCCCCAGACTACAAGCAACCATATGTAAAATCACACTTTGGGGCCACAGCAGACTAAAGACAACCTCAACTGAGAGTTTCATTGCCCTGTACTACAAACAGGCTGAGGTGAGTATAAAATTCCACAGTGCAATTTTACAGTTCATGAAGATAGAGAGACCATGTACTTTACCTGGCCTTGTTGGTGCAGACCCTTACCTGGCCTTGTTCGTGTGGTACCTTACCTGGCCTTGTTGGTGCAGACCCTTACCTGGCCTTATTGGTGCGGTACCTTACCTGGCCTTGTTGGTGCGGTACCTTACCTGGCCTTGTTGGTGCAGTACCTTACCTGGCCTTGTTGATGCTGTACCTTACCTGGCCTTGTTGGTGCAGACCCTTACCTGGCCTTGTTGGTGCGGTACCTTACCTGGCCTTGTTGATGCAGACCCTTACCTGGCCTTATTGGTGCGGTACCTTACCTGGCCTTGTTGGTGCAGACCCTTACCTGGCCTTGTTGGTGCGGTACCTTACCTGGCCTTGTTGGTGCAGTACCTTACCTGGCCATGTTGGTGCGGTACCTTACCTGGCCTTTGTTGGTCCAGACCCTTACCTGGCCTTGCTGGTCCAGGCCCTTACCTGGCCTTGCTGGTCCAGGCCCTTACCTGGCCTTGTTGATGCAGACCCTTAGCTGGCCTTGTTGGTCTGGTTTTCTAACAACTGTGGTGTCTGCTGACCTTCTTGCAGGACTTTGACTTCTTCACCGTGGAACTAGAGAAGAGCCTGAAGGGATTTGGTTTCAGCATCCGTGGAGGGCGGGAGTACAAGATGGACCTGTTTGTGCTCAGGCTGGCTGACGATGGCCCAGCTGTTCGCAATGGCCGGATGAGGGTAAGCGCATGGCATTTTCTGTTCTTATCACTCTAGCAGTGTGTTCACTTAGACTCTACATTCAGAGCTTAGCTAGTCTCCTTAATTGCCTGATGGTCAACTGTTGCAACTGAGTGCTTTTAAGTGGGAATTACCTGATAAATGGCCAGTAAATAATAGCTAAAAGCCTATGCTAGTTGCTACAGGGAGACATGGCCTCTATTGTGCTGAGGGCAGTAAATATATTTCTCTTGTTTTGCTCTCAGTACTTTAGATGTTATCTTCACAGCACTTCAGAGCTCTTTCTTTTAAAACACACACAATTAAGGGTTTTCTGCTGCTGTCCTGCTGAGATTTAGAGGAGTTGCTTTGTAACAGGTCATGAAAATCAGGCTATCTGGAAAAAAATATTTAGCCGCACCTTTACAAAGGAAGATATTATCTGAAAACAAACCCATTATCCTTTATAATTGACTTAATGGGCGTGAAATCTCCTGCATGTCTCCTCAGCCCATTTTAAACCCTGTGTTTCTCAGCCTAATATTTTCCGGAAGGAGATTTAGCTTTCTACGTTTGCTTACCAAGGACTGGATTAGGTGTTGTTTTGTGGAAGGAATCTTGTGACGTGCATACATCTATCTCCGTGGCTTCACTCTGGACACCCCGCACCAGCACACTCCTGTGCAGCTATGGCGGGGCGTGCTGCATTTTTTATCCGTAATGAACCTGTCAGAGATAATGCCCATGAAATACCCTTGAGGGCTATCATTCTCGAGTCACTACAGTGGAGTAAACACTGTAGACCCGCAGGCCTGTAACTGGAGCTATCTGAGTGGAGATGAAGGATTGGTGGAATATCATCTCCTCTCCTAGCCTCACTGGGGCTAACATGATTTATTCTTTCTGTAATCATTTCTGGAAATCCTGCTAAAAAGAGTTCGCTCTTGGATTTAAATCTGAGCCCACCCCAAACGTGTGCCTTTTACTCTGTCTTAAAACCGTGCTAATCGTGACACGTTGGCATTGTCAGTGAATGATTAATAAGCCTCTTTGACAGCTAATTTCAATAATTGTCTCTAATTATTCAACATGTTCATCACATTGAGGGAACGGTTGATTTTAAACAGCTTAAATCTTAAAGTTATTTGAGGGAGATAAAATAACTAAGACAATTTTGTAAAATGAAATTATATTAGACAAAATCATCTCAATATGTTTATATTTTTTGAGCTACCTAATTAAGGGACTGATGAAAATTTTCAATAAATAATCCATCCATCCTGTAGAATGAAATGACTTAAATGTACCTTGTCATTGTGGTGTCCTCTGTATCTGATAGACAGACACCTAATGGTTTTCCATTTGTCATTGCTGTGGGGAGCGTCCCATATCTAACAGCAAATTATAACAGTAGTAATGATACACAGTTTGTATGGTAGTAGGTCAGCTGTACATCATTCAGTTTTAAGATCAGTCTATCACAAGCTAGCGGAACAGCCGTCCCTTCCTAAGTCATCACTGTCTTATATCTCTTCCCCCTTCCCCCACTCTTCAACCTGTGATTTTGATTGGTGCTGCTCTGCATCCCGAAACCAAACTACAGAGGTCTAGACCTGCAATTTTCAGATGATTTTCTTTTGCACCCATTGCAGTTACTGGACAAGCGTTTCTGAGACAGCTGTTTGTTTTCATTCCTGCAAGCTTTCCTCAGATATAAACGTCTAATGTGGTTTGGTGTGTTTTGGATGAGGAGTGGAGTCATTTGAGGAGTTTGAGGAACAGTGCAGTGTGCTCTCGCTGATTGGCAGCCTGCAGTCTCACCGAGGGTGCGTTAAATCACCATGAGACCTTGTCATTCAGGACAGCGTTACTACAGGTGACAGACGACACCAAGGGTCATTGTACTTTGTGACCGGGAGAACCAGGGGCTGCAATTACACTACAATGACGTTACGCAAAATTTTGTCAAAACGTTGACCGACAGCTGCAAGCGTCCATCTTAATTAATGTTGTTGAGGCAACCATGGCAAGTGAAAGATTTATATAAATTAATGCATTATTAGCTATGCACAGTCAAAACAGCACATTAGCCTCACATCAGTTATACTGACTTTTGATTACTTTAGAGATTAATAAGCACTGGAAACAGTATAGTGTACTAATGTTTTAATAATACAGTGTTAATTTAAAATGTTAATTATAAATTGATAATTCAGTCATAACATTAAAATAAATTCAGTTTGTACATGCTTAATCTCCAGATCAATCGAAATGATATTGTATTCCAGACATAAAACCATTGATTAAATAATTTGCATATGGTGGCCCTGCGGGTGATTGAGTGGTTACTCCAGTGATCAAAAGTGGTAGGTTGGTCTGCAAAGGCATTAATGAAACATTGAGGCGAATAGCTTCACTGAGCCAAAGTCTTGCGACATTGATTGATTCTCAGATCACACCGTGGCCAGAGAATTGATCATTGTGATGCACTGGTCCAGCTTTCCTGTTTCTAGCAGGAGTGGAAAGTCTAGAGAAGTTTCAGAAATGAATGCTTGGCCAGTGTGTAGAATCAGTAAGATTCCTCATAACTTCCTTGAAATGTTGAAGACACTAAATTACCAACATATCCAGCCATTATCTTTTTCAGTCCCTGTTTGCACAACCTATTTTGCCTTTAGTTCTACTCGAGAAACCTGCCAGCAGGTGTGCGGTTCAGTTAATGGCTCGCTTGGTTCTGTATCAGGTTTTTGGGTCAGGGTCCGGAGCTTGTGTTGTTCATGTCCTTGTTCATTTCAGGTTGGGGACCAAATCATTGAGATCAACGGTGAGAGCACGCGTGACATGACCCACGCTCGGGCCATCGAGCTCATCAAGTCGGGGGGGCGCCGGGTGCGGCTGCTGCTGAAGAGGGGTACAGGCCAGGTGCCCGAGTATGGTGGGTACAGCTGTCAGTGTCTCCCTTCTCTTCCTCCACAGGAATTGTGCTCCAGGCAGACTAAATGCTTATTAATTCCCATCATGCCTCTGATAACTCCTAGAGATCTGAAAAGGGCTGAGGTGGCAGCTCTCACTATATACTATTTAAGTTTCTATTTTTTTTCTCATGCCAGTCCAGTTTTTCTGTGAGCTTAATTATGTTGCTCAGCTGTAATAAAAAAAAAAAATTGTGCGTAAATGAATTTGATTTACAAGCATTTTGTTCAGCATGGAAAGCAGACAGCGCAGGTCAAAGGTGACAGCTGCAGCGTCATGAAGATAGCAGCAGAGTGTCGTGCCAGGTCCCCTCTCAGCCCACAGCAGTGAAAGAGAAAGAGCACTTCCAGTTCCAGTGTCTGCTGAATGCCAAGGTCTAGGATGCTGTATGGAAAAGGCTGCCTGGTCTTTAAACTTAAATGCTTTGAACTTTAGCCTTCACAGCTATCCACATTTACCTAATATACTGTGTGTTAAAATGACATTGATACTGAATGTGTGGGCTGAATCAAGTGAATAATTCCAAACAGGCAGTACACTCCTTCTGTTCAGACACTATAAAATTCCAGGCTCATTTGCTTACTTAGCACCTCATATCAATCTTCTTCCCCCTTGACCTACTAGTAATAAGTCACAAAACCTAACTCTTTTCTACTAAGCATGCTTACTATTCACAAAGTCCTACTCTGTTAACTTGAATAGATGATCCTGTTCACAGTAAATCTTTTCTGATCAACTAACAGTTCTACAACACATTATGCCTCTTGTTTAACTCTAATGATTGGTCTAGGCTGTTCCTCCCCTTCCTTTAGGAATGGTACCTCCCAGCCTCTCCATGTGCATGAAAGGTGACAAGCATGGCTCCCCCTATTTCTTCCTAATGGGCCACTCTAAAGACACGGTTTGTAAAACGCTGCATGCATTCTTACCGCTCTTACTGTGATCGTGCTGGGTGTAGAATGCGTTTGTGTGTTTCGCTTCTGCTGTGACGTGCATAAGGCAGTGGAGCAGGGCATGGTTCTTACCTCAGTCTCTGTTAGGATTGTTTTCCTGAGTGCAGCGGCTCCTCATAGATCACCTGCCTTGACAGGTTTCCACTTTGTGGTCCTAATGAACTGCACAATGTCACTGTCAGGCAGTAGGGCAGAGCTCTGTAAATCTAATGTGGTAAGGAGCTGAGTTTAAAAGCGTCTTCTATACAAAAAAAAGACATTATTAGTTCCCTCCACATCGTTTTCTTTACACTCTGGCAGAAAAGCATTGGGAAGACAGAGAGAAATTGCGTCTGGGCTCAGGGTTTGCAGAGAGGATTAACAGTGAATAAGAAGGTAAATTGTTTACTTAGTAAAACCCACTGCGGTGCTGGGTGCCAAGAGATTGCGAGGCGATATTGATCTGCGCTGTCTCTGGTGTGTGACTATGGTTCTCTTTGCCATTAAAGTAGGGCATCATTGGCATTCCAGAGCTTGGTTTGGGAGAGCCAAACCTATTCGGCTCTGACTGTGAGTTCCCGAGTCCCACGAAATGCAGCCGTCAGAAGCAGAATTCTTAGGACAGCAAACGAGGCCTGGAGCAGTGCTGTGCTGGTGTTTTTGTACTTTATTTCATTTGGCTTTCAGTGTGTTTGATCTGGCTCATACTGTTAATGAACCTGAATTTATAGTTATAGCTTCTACACGTTGTCATTTGTATGGCCTGAAACAGTTCAGGTGAAGTAACCTTCTCAAACACGCCTTTATGGGCAGCAGTTCAGTAGCTCTTTCCCCATTGTCCTTTTTAACACACTGTCCACTCACATCTGGAAGTCAAATCATGTCAGCTGGACTTCTTTCTTCTTGATAGGAACATCCATCCATCCATCCATTATCTTAACCGCTTATTCCTGGTGAGGGTCGCGGGGAAGCCTGGAGCGCATCCCAGAGCACACAGGGCGCAGGGCAGGGGACACCCAGGGCGGGGCGCCAACCCACCACAGGGCACACACACACACACACACTCATAGGAAGATTTCGCTACTTATCTAAGTAGCTTTTTCAGCCTGAGGAAAAAATACAGACACCTCAGACACAACCTGTCCTCTATTTTTCATGCTGCTCTTGCATCAGTTCCCAGGAAGATTAAGACCACTTCACACATCTGCCAGGTCAGCCACTCTTAGCGACTCTCTTGAGATGAGAAAGGGATCAAGAGTCAGGACATTGATATCCCAATGACTCTCTGCCATCCCCTATTGTTCAGCTAACAAAGCTATTCAAGTGAGTTGTGTAGTGAAACCACCCTGGAGGATAAATATGGGGTCCCTAACCAGTTTTTTCTCAGGCTGAAGAAGCTATTCAGATAAGCAGTGAAACATTCCTATCAAGAAGAAAGAATTCCAGTTAACATGATTCAGCTTCCAGACAGCTCCACCTGGATGGCTGAGAATCATCATTGGCACATTTTTAAACTGTTGACTGGTGTTGTTTCCTTGGTTGACTTAGTCCAGTAGAGACCAGCTGAATGTATGAGCGAAATCCTGCACTTGTCTGAGCACAGACAAATGCCATCTGAGGCATTTACACAAACTGCTTTATACTATTTTTTTTTTTGTGTAAACATGAGCCTGTGAGGATTATGATGGGCAGGCGGTGCTACGCTCAGTGGTACAAGAAGTACCAGAGCTTTTTAAACAAGACCAGCAATTAACAAATAATAAAACACCATCAATCAATCAGTCATTTCTCCCTCCACACTTACTCAAGCTGAAACAAACAGTTGAGAGAGCCTATGCACTCAGTCTTCATCATTTAACATGTCATTTTGTGACACTCCAGGATTTTATTATTTTTTTACCCTGGGGGGGGGGGGGGGGGGGGGGGGGGGGGGGGGGGGGGGGGGGGGGGGGGGGGGGGGGG
>JABJVR010000052.1:12125636-12161298 GCA_025773905.1 Chitala chitala
ATGTGCTCTGGGATGGGCTCCAGGCTTCCCCGCGACCCTCACCAGGAATAAGCGGTTAAGATAATGGATGGATGGCTATTATTATTATTTACAACTTTTACTAGTGCTAATTATTGTCAACTGCCTGGTTTGTACACTTCACATCTTGGAGGAAAATTTCAACAAATAACACGAACCATAAAAGTATGTGTTAGAGATGGCAAGTTCTGTGATTACTGAAATTAATTCTAATAACTGCATGTTGTGTTCAGCTATTATTATATTATCATTAATGTAATTACAATTTAATTATAATAAAAGCAAAAAAAAAAAAAAAAAATCCTTAGGTTGATCATACAAGAAACTAGACAAAACTAGTGTTTCATAAAGAGTAGGATGACCCTTTAGCATTTTGTCACCAGTTGATTTTTATATGTAGTTATTTGCATTTTACGCTCATCTTTCATTGCGATTCACACACCTGACTGCCAGTGTTCTGTACGCCTTGGTTACTACAAGTAGATAAATTAGGAAAATCCTAAAGTGTGAATGTAATTTTTTTGGCTAACATTAAATCTTGTATTCAGTAATATGGAGACTGCTATTTGGCTTCACATCCTCACTTCGTAGTATACCGCCTGTATATTTGTGTGGTCTTTAATGAACCAAAAGTTTTACCTCATGGCCTGGGGTGAAGGTTTCAAGAGATGGTGTGAAAATCAACATCTCTACATCATCTACCTCAAAAGATCAAAAACAACAGGAGGTGGAGGAAGTGAGAGAAGATGTGGGGTAGTCATATAGGAGAGAGAGGGGAAGTCATGGGTTTTACGTTCTCACCTCACCAGCTATTCTCTGATTGGCTGTGAGCCCTCCTGGTATGAGTGAGCTGCAGTGTGACTTGGAGAGTAAAACAGAATGGCTCAGCCTTCTGACTGGCTAGAGGCACAGTTATTGACTAGGAGAGGAGTGAAAGTTAAGGGCCAACATGGGTTTTTATTTTTTATTTTATTTTATTTTTTTCTCCCTCTCCATGTTTTGCAAATTTTAATTAAAGAGCTTGGACTGCTGATGGCCTGAATGGTACCTCAGACACTCCTATCCCATCTGTCAGGTCCCTTCCCCAAGTTAGACAGAATCTCCAGTGGCATAGTGTTCGACTGAGCTTAATTTACAGATGTTATGTGGGTGTAACATGGGAGAAAGAGCTCCCGGGATGTTGTTGAATGAACACCAGAAGCATCAATAGCGATGATGCATGCCTCCACTGGGCCTGTGCTGTGAGGTATTAATGCTGCTGGGACCAGCAAGGTGCCTACCCAGCCCCAAAGCCTCCGTTCGCCCTGTCACATCCGTGTTCCCGTAGGCATCGGTACTGAGGCAGGAGAAGACTAAAATCACGTTCCAGCTCTTTTACTGGGATCCAATGGGCATTATTCAGCATATTGGGAATATGCCGTTAAGATAGGTCATGTGACCTGAGACCTCCTGACCTAAAAGCGTTCTCTTTAGCGATGACCGCAGTTGAGCGTGCCCCAGCACGTTTGGGGCACGCGGTTTGGAGCGCAGCGGCGTTCCGCTCCGCTGCTCCATGTTTGCCTGTGTTTCTTCACTATGTGTGATCTGAGGTCAGGTTGTTTACATGCTGTTGCTGTTTTTATCCCCCCCCTCCTGGCCTGTAGCCAGAGTGGTGTTGCCGTGCTAGCTGTAGGTTGTCCCTTGGGTGCTGGCCTGGCAGAACAGGCCCACCGGGAGCGACGCGGTGCTGCTGGGACTGTGGGCCCGTTCGAAGCAGACAGGATCAGCATTTTGGGATCAGTATTTTGGTCATGCTTTGAGTGGTAGAACAGAAAAAGTGGTGTTTCGGCCACTTTGTTTGTTTGTTTTTGGAACGTGTTTCAGGGACATCTCGTGCGAGCTTTGAACTGCTGATTAAACATCTCATTGTATTTGCTACTTTTTGTTTCGTGTCCCTGCCCTGGCGTTTGAAGTCAACCTAATTCTGGTGAGAATGCTGCAGGTTGGGCCCCTTTCACTGAGAAGTCAGTGTTCTCTGAGCTAAGAAAGCAGCGATGGCCTGTAATCTAATAATGACTGCATTTTAAGTCTACCTCATACTTCGATGAAACCAGTTTACATTTATTTCTATGGTGATAACATTTATGTTGCTATAACATGAGCCTGAATTTAAACTGTGAAAAACCACAGAAACCCAACAGCTTTGATAGTAAGACTCAGTTCATTGTATTTTTATAAAAACTGTGATGTTCTTAGATCAAATAAAAGCCAAGGTGTTGACCGGTTGTCCATTGCCTGAATATTTTTTTCCATATACGAGTTTTCTCCCATTTTTGCGATGTAGACTACTGGAGCCTCTGGCATTGGTTCCCTCTGCTCTGCCTGGGATGCCCCCCACCGCTCCTGATGGTGACCCTAGCAGCAGCAGTGCCGGTCCGTGCCTGTCCCCAAGCTGCCACACACACTGTCCCCACCCCTCCGCTTTTCTATGTTCTAGCATGCATGGGCACAATCGCACCATTCAGACACCAGGGCCAGGCACAAGCTGACAAAGCGGTGCAGCAGAGAGATTGGAACGCCGGTGACTACCATGTCCCCACACACACACACACACACACACACACACACACACACACACACACATTTTCTGTCTTATGTCTCATATGGCATTTCTACATACTCGGTGCAGCAGCAGGCTGTAGCTCAAGTGAAACTGAGGGCAAACAGAAGCGCTCTTTCTCCTTCTAGTACAGGCAGCGCTGGAGGGAATCTGATCCTCTGCCCCTCACATACTGTCCTTCACCTCCTTTCCTATGTCTCCCTTACCCTCTTGTTTCGTGTCCCTCCCTTTTCCGTTCACTGGCCTTATGAGTCAGAGGGAATGTTATCTCCTGTGGAATCTGCCCAGCACACCTCTGACCTTACAGAGGACGTCTGCGTCTCGAGGCTTTCTCCGGCCTGCCTGTACGAGCCTTTGACCTGGCATTTGGACTTTACTGCTCAGATCGTTTTTCTGGCCGGCCCTCATTTCAGGAAGGACTTTTGTTACGTAGGAAAAATGTGCACGTGTGGATGCCCGCTGCCAGTCTTCCGTTAGACCGGCGCATTCTGACATCCTGAAGCTCCTTTGTTTCTGAAGGCTGTGTTATCTCAATATGTCATTGTGGCGGATTAGCGCACGGGTGTTCTGCGGTGCTTGCCGACCCTTACCGAAGCTCTCACAGAGCCGTCCCTGCTTTGATGTTACCCTGCAGTCAATTGAAGCTGATCTCAGGTCAACAGATCAGGATGTACTCTTCTGAAAATGGAAAGGCCTAATGTGTGACAAACTTGCTCCCGTGCCAGAGGTTGTGCTGAGGCACAGCACAGCAGGGAGCTGTTAATCATCCCTCCCCTCTGTCAGGGCTGTTTAACAACACCTGTCCTAAGAGGTTCTGTGGCTTCTCTAACAGTCGTGGCTGTCTGGCCTACAGTGAGTTGAGTCACAATGAAGCGTGAACATGTGCAGACAGAGGTGTGTACTTAGCATGTGCTAATGGCCATGGTATTCCTAGCTCCACCCCCAACCTTCTGTCTCTTCTTGTAGAACTGTGAGGCACATGTTACTTTTCCAAAAAGATATAGCAGTAGATTTTGGTTTATTAGCCATAGGTTGTATAAAATGCTGTTCATTTTACTGGTGTGAGTGCAGCATTGACCTTCTTGTTCTTGTTAATCTTCTGGAACACAGCTTGTGTACAGTGCTGTGGGTGACTGGGACAGAGATCCCCCTCACTTGGGCATTACCCGGCCCACCCACAAGTGCTTTCCCTTCTGGTCTCTTTTTGTGGAACTCTGAGCCGGTTTTCTCCGGCCACGGCTCGGATGACTCCTGTAGGCACACTATTGCAGAATACATTAAGCCTTCGGGTGAGTCATGACCAGGATGTTGCCTGTTTTTTAAAGCTGTGTTAAGTTTCTCTGAAGCAAATTTTTCCCAGAACAAGCATTGAAATGTGACAATAAAAAGCCTTCTTTTGCTGTTTTCCCTCTGCTCAGAACTTGCATTTTTGGGTTGAACAGGAGCAAGTGGATTCTGTTGCTCTGACTGCAGACATCTCTGGCTTTTCGTTCATTGGGTCATTTGTCACGTTCATCGGGCTCAAGGGACTTCACCAACTCATTGACGTAGATTATGACCTACATCTCTCTGTGAAGCGCTTTGAGACAACTTGTGAAAGACACTATATCGAAATTAATTTAAATTTATTATTGGTGTGTAGTGTTGTGGATATAAACATTTTCCATTGGATACAGCTCTTTATTGATTGAACCATCTGTAATAATGAGTAATATCCCTCCATCCATTCTGTATACCGCTTGTCCAATTCAGGGTTGCAGGGAGCCTGGAGCCCATCCCAGGAGGCACAGGGCGTAGGGCAGGGGACACCCAGGGAAGGGCGCCGACCCACCGCAGGGCGCACACACACACACACACACACACACAGAGACCACAGGCAACCTAACCTACATGTCTTTGGACTATGAGAGGAAACTGGAGAACCCTGCCAAGCACAGAGAGAACATGCAAACTCCATGCACACAGCCCCGGGCCTCCGTAATGGATTCTGGTGGAAAAGATGTGCCCTACATTAGTGATGTTTAGTGAGAATTCTTAAGATCATGGTGACATAGGAAGGGCAAAAGGCAGGAGAGCAAAGAGCTTGCTCTGGAATGCTCAGCCAGTGCTCCACCAACACACCATGTAATTAAACGATGGTCTGAATTTATCACATAACAAAAAAGTGTGACTTGTGTGCTTATTGCTGGCATTCATAAATTGGCATTTGGGAGAAAAGCAGCTGTTTGCTGGGTTCTGTAAATCTGTCACACAATGAGTACCATGAGCTTACCTTTGTTGAAGTGGTGGTGCGACTTTGAACCTCTTTTTATCCAAATTCAGTGCCTTAACCATCGTACGTTACCCACTTTCAAGTGGATCGTTGACAGGCCAGGTCTTGCTTGTGTTGCTGCAGCTGTTTGACCGCTTGCGAGAGGAGAACCCAGAGTTCCACAAGAAGGTGGTACCGGTGAGCAGTGAGCTAACCCAGCCCGGCCTGGCTATCAGCCCACAGGATGCCGCTAAGCTGTCTGCCTGCATCAACATCGTCTTCCACTGCGCTGCGACCATCCGCTTCGACGAGCCGCTCAAGTAAGTGTCCGAGCTGTCGGGGCACTGACAACGTTCTGGGTTCTGCCCTGCTAACCCAGTACACCGGCTGTAACATTGTTTGGACAATGTTTACGTGTGCTTACCTGATTTCAACTTTCTCTCCAAGCAGCACCTGTCTTGAGTCCATAACCATTTGATGCCTTTAACTAGTGTGCCATCTGCTGGATAGAAGCAGTAATGCATTTCTCCGTCAAGTGGACCTAGCCTGCGGTGGTGATGGTGCCAGGTTCTAGTTGCTGAGATGAGCAGTGAACTTAAGCTTTTTTGGGAAGCGTTTTCCCACACTGATTCCTATGAAAGTCCTAGTGTCTCTACAGTCCACTGTGACTGGCTAATACAAGCGAGTGAAGCAGGTCCAGTGGCTGTTGATGCCATAGGAGGGATAGTGTTCCCGAAGTCAGGAAGTGTTCTTTTGTACCTGAAGAATGCACAGAAATCTTCAATGCTCTGTCTTTGTGGCTCGTTTTTAGTTAAAGGTGAAAAACTTCTGCTTTAATTTTAAACAAAATTCATACCATTTAACTTTGCTCCTGACAACTGCAATTGTAGACGCTGTAATCATTTATATGGTATAACAGAATTGTCACGTTTTTTCACATACCGGGGAGAAAAAGCAAATGAACTAGGGTATTGTCCCATGTCTTTTCATTGGTGAAACTGAGAACAGAGCCTCTCTAATTTACCATTTTGTGGTCTGACATCCTATTGAGACCACCTCAAGCGAAAGACCTGTAATTCACCCACCTCCCTCCACCCTTTGAAGAACAGTAAATCAATACGTTGGCTAGGGACTAGGTAATGATTTTGTCTCGAGTAATTGTCTCCCTGGGCCCTTGTGTGGCATTTTGTTATTGCTTTTTACAGTCTCCTTTGCGGTTTCTCTTTAAAAGCCTCACACTTTTAATTCTTTAGGGAAGTCGTTTGTATTTTGGCTTCAAACCACAATTTGACCACCATTTTCTGGTACGCTTCACTGCAGCCAGTCAATGTTCCCTTTACAAGAAGACAAATAGTTTTGTCCAGGTGAGCACTCGTAAAATAAAGTGTTTGTACAGGTAATACTGCCGACATCCCATAATTTCAGGGAGTGTGTGATAAAGACAGAAAGGTATTAGACTGTCTCGGCTGTGATTTTCATTGTTTTTTCCTCCCTGTGATGAGAAAAGGCCTGTCCTGACACCTCACTGTACATGACTGGATACAGGCTGACGTGAAAGGCTGTACGGACCTGTCAGGGAGGGGCTGGTTCAGACTGAGTGGATCTCTGTGTGGTCTGGTGTGTTCCTCATGGGTTTCCTGCCAGTCCCTGCCTTCATGGACAATCCCTGCCGATTGTCTCGCTCGCGCACTCTGTCCTGAAAGTGCCCTGTGTCCATAAAGCCACACACTCTGGTGCCACTCTCCGTGTGTGTGGCTCTCGGCATAGAACAGTGCATGCGTACGTGTGCACACGTGCAAACAGATAGATACACTTTCCCTCCCCAGTCTAATATGACCCAGCTGGATTTAAGCAGAATGCTGCCTGGCAAAGCTGCCTTTCCTTAATCTGTATATAATCTTTTTTAATTCCCATTGATCACCTTTCCTGAATATTGATACACTGTATTCCAGGAAATACTGTCTGCCCTGTTAATAGCTGAGGAGTATCACTGTGGCAGGGCCGTGAATTTCATAGGTACAGGTGGTAGAGCGCAGCATATGTGGTCTGTCTGCCAAGTCCATGTTCAGATGCCAAGCACCTTCTGATGCCAGATATGCTTAAAGAGAGACACACACACACACACACACACACAAACACACGTGCGCATGCACGCGCAATCTCTTAGAAGATGAATCTCATACAGATGCATGTCTCGTTGCTGCCCCCCTCCCCAGACACGCTCTGCAGCTGAACGTCATAGCCACACAGCAACTCCTCAGCATGGCCAAACAGATGCAGAACCTGGAGGCCTTTGTGCACATCTCCACCGCCTATGCAAACTGCAACCGCAGACACATCGACGAGGTCATCTACCCACCGCCCGTGGAGCCCAAGAAGCTCATCGACTCCCTGGAGTGAGCGTCGTCTCCTTCACGCACACACACGCCTCTGTGCAACGGTGTCTCTGACCTGTCCGCACACACTTGACCCTCGTGCCCTGCTTGTCGTCCCGCCCAGGTGGATGGACGACGGAATGGTGCGTGACATCACGCCGCGCCTCATCGGGGAGCGGCCCAACACCTACACCTACACCAAAGCGCTGGCCGAGTGCGTGGTGCAGCAGGAAAGCGAGAAGCTGAGCGTAGCCATCATCCGACCCTCCATCGTGGGGGCCAGCTGGCAGGAGCCCTTCCCTGTGAGTCAACCCCCCCACCCGGCTGCATCCGTCACGAGTCACAGTCAGCTCCCTGAGCACAGATTTGTGCTGATAAACTTAATGTGAACTAGAAGCTTATTAACAAATTATGGGGAAAGCACACAAAACAAATGAAAGCTTATTAGAAAAAATGCAATAGGAATAGCTTAATTTAACCAGCCACACTGGGCCATTTCTGCAGTAATTGCTGGTTTTGTACTTCGCCTGTTCTGATGTAGGCCCGATCCTTTATAAATGATCTTTCCTTACTAGCATTCTTGGCTGAACTTTGTTTTATGGTTTCATGAGTTTTGAGTGGCAGTTTCACATTAATTTCTCACCTTTCTTTTAATGAAAAAGACCATTTGTCAAGTGAGATCTTGCTTGTGAAAATTTATCATAAATTTAAACTTTTAATAGCCGCCAAATGTGACATACCATGCAACAAAATCAAATGTACAATAATCATTGAAACCAGCACTATATTACTATAACAGCAAATTTTATTTTAAAAAGTGGTAGTTAATGACAATTAGCCTGTCTACTTTTATTGTTGCTTCTTGCTTGTTTTGACAAATGTATATATTTTACAATCAGAGAACTCGCAACAATGGTTAACTGTTTTAGTATGTCCAAGATGTCCTGTAAAAAAAAAAAAAACCTGTCTAAAAATACCACAAATAGCTAAAAACTCAACGTTAACATTCACAAATGGTATTCACAGGAAATAGAGGTAATGCATGGGAATCTGCTAATAACTGAATTGAAGTTGTTTGTTGGTTTTACTGGAGGCTCCGAGGTCTCTCAGCAGACTGTCTCATGCTGTGGATTACTTGTGGGTTCGGTGTTTGGCTGTGAGCTCTCAGCAGTATTCCACCCTTCTGATTGTTTGCTGGAGACTCTCTCACTATGTCTCCACATAACTGAAGTGCATAAATTGTTTGTTTTAGATCTTATTTATAGCTTTGTTAGTTTGTGAAATTGTTTTTGGTACAGTGTAGTTTTTTGAGGGGAATTAAGGTAAGAATCAAAGTTAATTCTGTTAAATCCAATTTAATGTAACCTTCATTTTGTGAAAAGTAAGTAATCTCTGTGCAGCTGGAGTCAGTGGCCAATGTAACTGGCTGCCTAGTGACATTGGTGTTTTATAGCTGTAATACGGAAAGTCTCTGGTTGTTAACTCGAGGTTACAGTAAAAAAGATTTCCTGCGAGAGTAATTTTAACGTGACTGGATTTTACGGAGCAGTTTTTTACAGTAATAGCTCACTTCACTAGACTCACTGGCTGTTAATGGTGCAACTGTTAGATGTCAGTCTGCAAATGTCGCTTGCAAAAGGCGCATAAATATGAAGGGAACTGTTAACCGCTCGGTGTGACATCTACATCAAACAGGCCGCGTGCAAAACAACAGCATCGCCACCTTCTCGGGCTCGATTCCGACTTGCACAGAACAGAGCGACACATTCTTCACTGCTGTTAACATTTTTGAGAGGGGGGAAAACACTGGAATGGGGTTAAAATCGGGTAAGAGGATGAGCACGATGGTACTGTACAAGGCAAGCAGTTGCAGTGTGTCCCGATGACGCTGAGCCTTGTGTCCTGTGTGATGCCAGAGCGTTGCCCATACATGCTCGTGGTTTGGATACGCCCCTTGAATCCTGTGAACGGGCACAGACGTGGCACACCCCCGACTGTGCTGGTGCGGTTAACGACGTGAGAAACACAATAAACAGCGGAGGCAGCTCTCTGGGCCCGGCGTTCTGCCGATTACACACGGGCGAGGAGCAGGACTGTCTCTATGGCAACACTCGCTCGCCGCACTGACTCGGCCTGCCCAAGAAAAAGCTCATTTGCCAGGATCGTCTGTGTGAGATGTTTCTGACCAGGAGGTACCGGGATCAGGTATCGGGGGGAGAGGAGTAGGTTGGGT
The DNA here is from genome assembly GCA_025773905.1 of Chitala chitala. Taxonomy (NCBI): domain Eukaryota; kingdom Metazoa; phylum Chordata; class Actinopteri; order Osteoglossiformes; family Notopteridae; genus Chitala; species Chitala chitala. The sequence goes on from JABJVR010000052.1 coordinate 12,135,113, forward strand.
GGGATGAGGGTTTAGAGTACATTACAATACATTACATGGCAGTACATTACATTACTGACCATCACATCACATTAGCTCATTCCTACAGCTGGAGATTTTATTACGTTACTTTGCTGAAGGGCAGTGGCAGAGCTGAGAGAAGCCTTGCAGTTGTGGCTACTGAGTAGATCTCGGGTGCACTCCCACCCTTGTGGCTAATGTGTGTGAGTGGCTTGCTGAGCCACCGTTAACCTTCCCTCAGCACAATGTTCTTGGCTTGAGAGCCTTTTAGGAGCTGTTTAGTGCCCCTGTGGGACTCCTGTGGGACTCCTGTGGACATGTTTGTTACCAGATCCATATAGCCACAGAGTGGCAAACAGCAGTCCCTCACTAGTTATTTTCATGCATTTTTAATGACCTCTAATTGACGTCTGAACTATCCGGTTTTTCTGTCCCTCCCAACACAGTGTTCCTGTCCTTTTTTCTGTTCCTTAGGGCTGGATTGACAACTTCAACGGCCCGAGTGGAGTCTTCATTGCTGTGAGTGTGTTGCTTGGATTTGCAGTTGTCTTTTACAGAGCTCAAAGTCATTTAAGAAAACACAAATTAAACACGGAATATCGACGAAGTCCCCTCCCACCCATGTGAACTTCCTGTGTTTGCCGCGGTCTGGTCTGCCTTCGCTCAGGCCGGTAAGGGAATCCTGCGCACCATGAGGGCCAACAACGACGCGGTGGCCGACCTCATTCCAGTCGACGTCGTCATCAACCTTACCCTGGCTGCCGGCTGGTACACGGCCGTGCACAGGTGAGCACGCTTCACCTTTCACCTCGGGTTCCCTGCCTATGCCGTAAATACCCGTGCAGTCCACGTGCAGAACAACAGACAGTGGTGCACGAGTATGATCTGATTTCACAGTACTCATTATATGTGGTTTTTCACCCACTATTTTCAGTTCATCATGTCTCTCAAGGGTCACAGTTGTGACAGAGCAGTGAAAGCACTGGGTAATTTTGACTTCCTATTTAGCAGTAGTGATGGTGTTTTGGCAGAGTTTGTACGTCCATGATGTAGAGCATACTTGGTATGAAACGCCACGTCCCTAGACCAGCCTCCCTCCATGTAGTCTGCTATACTGTGGACAGGCTGTGCTTTTGCTTCCTACAGACCATAATGCAATGGGAGGCACACGGAGGTGCTGTTTTAGTGTTAGTCGTGAGCTTTTAGAAGGTTGGAAGCTGGCCAGGTCTTTAATCTGGAAGACTGTTTCGCTGCCCAGTTATCTGAAACAGAGTTGAGTTGAGCCCGTTGCAGTGTCAGGAGCCACAAGAACGCCTTGGTTTTGCCGCCATTTGCGAAGAGACCCATAATTCCAATAAGCGAGATTAGTGCGGCACAGTCAGAAACCCGTCATCCTTATTCTTGCCTCCCTGTGGACATCTGGCCTTAATTCTCTAACCTAATACTAGTCTTTTAATAAAATATAGCGCTGACTAGCTCCATTGAGACAGTCTAATGAACAATAACTTAAAGTGGAGGCCTGTGGAGCGATGTGAATTTGGGTCTCATTATCTTTCGTTTTCCCTCTGCAGACCAAAAGCTGCGCTTGTGTACAACTGCACAACAGGCGGCATCAACCCCTTCCACTGGGGAGAGATTGGTAAGTGGTTAAGCTGCCGGTTCTCCTGTGATGGCTCCATTCTTTCTGTACAGGGCACCAAAGTGGCAACCTGAGGGGCTTGTGCAGCTGCTCAGGGCCGTCACTGGTGTGGGCAGTGACAGCGAGTGTCCAGTCTCACACACACACGCACACACACGCACACTACATGGTCAGGGACTATTATGACTGCTGTCACCTCCCTCTCCCAACCTACTCAATGGTTTATATATGATGAAGGAATGGTGAATGTCTGCCCTCTGCTGGTAGACTATGTCAGTGCTCCATTCACACAAGATAACATAATTCAAACCTGGATTGTCATTCTACTGGTTCATGTTAGACTCCTTTATGAATTTAGACAAATGAGATATAAGAATGTCGGTTTTTTATTATTTTTTTTATTAGTCGTATCAACAAACAAGAATAAAACTGAGGAAATTCTATGTGCGAACACAAACTGTTAATTTCAAACCAAGATAATCTTCCTTTCACTTCTTTAGAACATATTGAAATCTCAGCTTTGATGATCTTTAAAAACATGCACTCAGAAAGCTTTTCATAAACACTAAATGGCTGTTTGGTTTCTGCGGTGACCTCTGACCTTGTGATGTACTCCCACACACGCTGACGACCTGGCCTGGGTGCAATGAGTGCCAGGGCAGGTTGACCTCCTTCCCCTGCCCTGGATTAACGAGTTGCCGTGGAGATCACAGCGGGACTTGTCCATATAATGCAGATTTAGCATTATGAAATGGGGATATTGCACAGTAATCTCAGCAGACCACGTAAGGCTCAACAATAAAGCTAATCACTTGTGCCAAGAAGTCCCACTGGAATCTGCATTGGCCTCAACAACAGCATTTAGTTAAGTGGAGATGTAATTGAAATTAAAGTTGTGTCCAAGGTTTAACTGTGATGACTGATATATTGCTATGCCTTTTTACTGAAGGCATTCATTTCATTATTTCTTAATTAACTAGGAGACTTTAATCCACAGTTGCTTTCTTTGCCTTTGAGTTCTCTGGTTTCTGGCTGCTTAATTTTCCTCAAGCAGTTCAGTTTTGGTGTTTAAGGGTGGCTCTTTGTTCGAAATACAGCAACTTTAACATTGCTAGAAGTACTTATAAGGACAGAGGAAGGTTTAGAAATGTATTCGTAACTGTGTTATAAAGTGGATTTAAATTTTTTTAATTGTCCTAGGACTCTGGTAAATCAACACGAATGACACACTTGAGGGCACTTAGTCAATTAGTATGAACTATTGTCCTTTATGATAGTAAACCATGAGCATGTTAAATGACCGATGTGAATACCTGTGAAGCTTTTGCTCCACTCTGCGAAGACACAGTTTGGACACGCTTCAAGAAATGCAGTTTAAATTAGAGGAGGAGGTTCAACAGTGACATCTAAGTGTCCTGTTAGGTGCTCTGAGCCCCAGAAGCACAAGAGAGCCCGTTTGAGCTAGAATTACAATGGCTATCGCCATGACAATTGACCTTGGGTCTCAGACCCGATGGTCATCTTGTGTTGTGACGAATGTCTGGATCTTTGCAACCAGAAGCCAAGGCATGTTTTTCCTGCCATTTTTGATTCCATCAGCGAAGCTTGCTTAATACCCCCCGGCAAGTGCATGCTGGGATGCTGTCGTAGCTTTTTACTGTGGACAGGACAGTGTGTACAGGGAGTGTAATATGGTGCATGTAACTGGTCTTCCAGTTTATCTTTTGGCTGGCTTTGCTAGGCAGTTGGAAAACGTTGGTTACCGTGGTGATGCCTTACCCTCGCTGTGACCTCCAAGTGGCTGTAATCTTGCTCTACCCCCCACCCCCCCATCCCCTAAGATTTACTTTTGTGTAAGTCACGTAGTGCAGGACATGAATTTATTTACGGCCATTTCACTTTGTCCTTGAGAGTCAGCAGGAAGACTTTTCTGCACGATTTGCTCAGGATCGTGACTGTGTGTTTGGGAAGACATTCTGAGCTTCCGAAACAGCTGCTGTTTTAACCCTCCTTGTGGTCACTTCAGCCTTTCCTGATTTTGTGTGTGTGGTCAGGGTCAGGCTGCAGTATAGAAAGACCTTCGGGCATTAGGTTAATCTTTCAGATGTTGTGCTTATCTGAATTTTAATCAGCCTGAAATGGGATTTTTTTTTTTTTTTCTGCTTAGTTTTGTTCTCTTGTTCGGTATGTCAAAGAGTACATCAGAGCGAGGCATGGAGTGTCCCGCTGTATTAACACCACTCCTTTATAATTAATGTCTAATTAATGCTGATGCCTCACTAAGACCGATCGCTAAAGGAGTGGAGTGAATGTGGGGGAAACATGCAGGCTGAAGGCAGGAAATGACAGTCACCACACGTAACACTGTCCCTGTTGTGGGGGGAGAGGTGATGCTTTTTTTTTTTTCCTCATCGCCATAATTAGAATTTGATTTCTTTATTTGATGTGAATTGCCAAGTATGTTGAACACACAAAGAATTTGACTCCAGTTCAGTGGTTCTCTGTGCTTTTTAACAAAAAAAGTGCTTTAGAACAAAATACATAGAATAGAAATAAGATGAAAGGACATAAAAACAATCTATTTATATATATATATACAATGTGAAGAAAGAGCTTTGATATGTATAGTGGTTGTGTTTACAATTTGCTGCACTGGGGTGTTTGCCCCGTGTCCTGTCGTACAGACGAACGTGGGTTAACCGTTCCTCAGAGTGATGGCACGAGGAAAGAAGCGGTCCTTCTGCCTGACTGCTTTGGAGAACAGTGTCCTGAAGTGTGCCATCCACAGAGGAGGAGTTCAGTTTGATCCCAGGATGTCTGGGATCTGTAAAAATCTTGTCTGCCCTCCTCTTGAATCATGTGGAGTACAGGTCCTCCATTGCGGGCAGGCTGGCACCGAAGGTTCTTTCTGCAGTCGTGACTGTCCGTTGGAGTTTGTTCTTGTCCTGTTTAGTTGCTGAACCAAACCAAACAGTGATGGAAGTGCAAAAAACAGACTCAATGATTCTTCTGTATCAGAAGTTCCTGGGGCAGGTTGAATTTCCTGAGCTTTTGCAGGAACTATATCCTATGCTGTGTCTTGCTGATGATGGTGCTGATGTTGGATGTCCACTTCAGGTCCTGGGAGATAGTAGAGCCCGGGAACTTGAAGGTCTCTACTGCTGATATAGTGCGCTTAGTATGGTGAAGGGGGCCTCCTCCTGAAGTTCACTGTCATCTCCGCTGTTTTGAGTGTGTTCAGCTTTAGGGTGTTGTGACCGCATCGCAGGGCCAGCCATACAACCTCCTGTCTGTACACAGACTCGTCACGGTCTCTGATGAGACCGATGACTGTAGTGTCACCTGTCAGGAGTTTAACAGAGGGGTCCCCTTGAGGTGCAGTCGAGGGAGAAGAGAACCCAGGAGAGCACACATCCCTGGGAGGCACTTTTGCTGACTGACTGGCATGGTCAGTGTGGCTGCTCACAGCAGGGACAGACAGAGCACTGGATTCATATTACACAGCCACCCTTTCCACTTCTGTATCCTGTCACACTTTTGAAAGGATGGAAATCTTTAGAAAGAAGCTGTATATAAAATCCCCTTCCAGGAACAAGTGATTTCTAAAATAAATAAGGGGGAAAAGGATATAATATAATTTCTACTGCTGTTTGTACAATTTCTTTATTGTCCTTATGGGCTCAAAGCCATTGTCTTCTGTAATAATGCTGCTTTCACAGCAGAAATTCACAAACACAAGTGCTGGTTAGAAAATGGCCTCTCATCTCCTGTTTTTATAAGTTGGTAATGATTTTTGAGCAGTATCGATTACAAGGGACAGCTTGCTGCTTGTGTGTGGTGTTCCAGTTAGCATCTGGGGTCGTGGGGAGTCTAGGCTAGAGCTGAAAAGACCAATTTGTCACCATCATCCTTCCACCAGGTGAACTGGAGCTACAAACGTGGGGCTCATGGAGAAGAGCAGGATAATGTCTGGTCATCTCCCATCGTTCTGATGCTGTGGGATTAGGTTTTGTTACAATTATCCCTCTCGCGTTGAGTGCTTCGCTGTTGACGTTTGCCACCTATTGGTTATGTTAGCAAAACTGTTGTATCCACATAACTGACAAAAGAGTTTGGAACGCAGTACTCATGAATACGGCAATCATACTGTACACATTGTGCAACTCTGGCCTGAAGGCCATTATCTAAAGCCACGAACTTCTTAAAACAGTATGGTTGCATTTTTTCTGTGCGCGCTGATAAGGGCAGGAGAAGCATATGAGGAACAGAACTGAACAAGCTAACAAAATTACCCTGAATTAAATTCTACTTGGAAAACAACTCAAGTCTCCAGAAACAAATGCATCATCTAGGATTGGTGAGGGTCAGCATCGAGTTAGCTGTAGACGTCGCTCACACTATACCGTGCTCCAGCCTTCTGCCATTCCTGAGAGCTCTGCTGGTGTGGAACGAACAGCCAGGGGCATGCGCCAAGCGAGACAGCACTGCTGACGGCTATACGTCACAAGCTCGACCCGCGTCTGAAACCCGTTAGCTTCCCGCTGGCTCGTATAATGCCCTCTAGCTGACCCTGGCCAAGAAGCAGCGCTTCTGTGGCATCGGTGCACATAACACAGCGGGCAGGCACTTTAAGCTTGCATTACAATTCCCTTCTCAGGTGTAGGCGGGGATTGCTTTTTGCGTAATTGGCTTGAAATAAGTGACTGCTTATGTAATGTGATTTGTAGAGCAAGGGCATGGGGCCAGAGCACTTAATGTTCTATGTCGTCTTGGTGACAGAGCACCATGTGATATCCACTTTCAAGAGGAACCCTTTAGAGCAGGCCTTCCGTAGACCCAACGCCAACATCACTTCCAACTACCTGATCAACCAGTACTGGATTCTGGTCAGTCACAAGTTCCCTGCCTTCATCTACGACCTCTACCTGCGCCTGTCTGGCCAGAAGCCTCAGTAAGTGAACACACGGCGGCTGCCACAACCTTTCTAACGTAGCTTTTGCTCCACTCTAACGAGGTGACTCTTTCTCTCTAGGATGATGAGGATCTTTAACCGGCTCCACAAGGCCATCGGGCTGCTGGAGTACTTCAGCAGCCAGGACTGGGAGTGGAACTCGGAAAACATGAACATGCTGATGGCCCAGCTCAGCGCGGAGGACAGGAAGGTAGGGGTGATATCCCTGTGCAGTGCTAGGGTAAAAGGCTTGTCTGGCTTAGAGCTCAGATAGTGGATGACAGTGTGGAAGAGATGTTGAACTGCCCAGCTAAATGAACACCACCTAAACCTTTCCGTTTACCCTCAGATGTTCAACTTTGACGTCCGTCAGCTTAACTGGCCTGAGTACATTGAGAACTACTGCATCGGCACCAAGAAGTACGTGCTGAACGAGGACATGTCGGACATCCCTGCTGCCAGACAGCACCTCAGGAAGTGAGTTCCACTTAGTCTGCTTGGACAGGAGAGCTCAGAGATTCTCTGCAGTATAGTATTTAGCCTATTACTGGGGGCCCTTTGCTGCAGAAAAGTTCACAGTTTCAATGGTACAATATAGTGTTCAGAACTTGCACTGAAGCTTTAAGGAAATTTATGCTAATATTAGTTTTGAATTTGCTCCCAGCCCCCATCCAACCCTTTATTCAAACGTGAGCGATTTTAACCAGAGCTGCACCTTTCGCTGTGTCCGGCAGGCTGAGGAACATCCGGTACACGTTCAACACCCTCCTACTGGTGTTCATCTGGCGTGTCTTCATTGCTCGCTCACAGATGGCCCGCAACATCTGGTACTTTGTGGTGAGCCTCTGCTTCAAGTTCCTCTCCTACTTCAGGGCCTCCAGCACCTTGACCAGCTAAGGAGGCGCTCTTCTCACCCTGTTCCATGCTGCCCCGCCCCTACCCTGAATGAGACATGCACTTCCGTCCTTTGTTCTCGATCCTACCTGTGGGCCTCTGGAACATCCAGATAGCTCCGTGACAGGCGAGGCTTGTGTGAAAAAGTTTTAGGTCAGCCATTAAATGGCTCTGTGTAACGGCGAAAGCTGTTCTTCACGAGTTGCTGTTCCTAACCTCCACATTAATGTTCTGCTGCTTGTTGCCCTTTCTGTGATAGCGTTGCTTTCAACCTCAAATTATATATGCAACGATAACCCTCCCCCCCAGAGTTGTGTGCCCCCAACCCCGTTTCTCATACCTTCCCAAACTCCCACCCCACACCCCCCCGAGTGACGAGTTAAAGTGCACTTGAATAATGACGGTATTTCCTGCTGAGGGGTCGTTGCCGTACCTGAATTTAAACACTTTAACTCCGACGCACGAGAAGGTGCACTTGTGAAAATGCTCTTGTCACTCTGAACGGTTATGGCAGCCGTGTGCGCAGCCCGCTGTGTCGGTCCTTGTCATGGCCTCCTACTCCCAGCTCTAGAACACGGAGAAATTCGTCTGCCGCCGTGGCGCACGCAGCCGTCACCAAAATGGTTTTTGGCGAGATGACCCCGGCTCGTCGTGTTCAGTCTGCTTCCTGTGCACTTGGTAAATGTTACTGCCCTACCGCCTGTTTGTACTGAACTGAGGTCACTGTTCTCATTGTATTGTGTTAAGTCTAGACTGATGTAGGTGGTTAACGTCCGTCCATCCGAGAACTAGCGGGATTGTATATGCTTAAAGTTAGACGTTGTTTTACAGCACTCTGCACCGAGAGGAGCACCTGCTGATGCTCTTCAGTCATACGGTTACCATAGTTACTCTGCTGTCAACATAGGCACTTCCTAATGGCGGGGTGTGCGAGATCTAAGATGACACTGCCGTTGTAGACTTGACTGGTTTTCTGACCAAGAGCCTACCAGCAGCAAAGGCACCAGTCCCCACTGTCTGGTTACCGTGGGAACCTCCCTTCTACTAGGACACTACTCCTTGATCCATTTTTGCAGATTACCATCTGTTAAGTTATAGCACCCCATGGCTACCAAGGTGACATGCATAGCACAGCAGATTCTCAATTACCCCTTGCCGAGCGCATGTTTGATGCAAACTGGCCTGTGTTTCCACCATCGTGCAGGACAAAATTAGAGACCTTGCCACAGCAACCACGTGTGTGACCTGCTCCGGCGGCATCACAACACAAACATGGCGGACTGCGTCCTCTGTACAGCTTTGCTAGTAGCTTTCAAAATATATTTTCTTATCCAAACTCATTCAGCATCTTCATACACGTCAGAGATTGTCATAAATGACATGTTATTTACCCATCACAACGTATTTTAAAATTGACCTTTTAACAGTGGAAAAATTAGTTATTAGCTGACTCCCCCCATGCTAAAACTTATATTTTTAGCAGTATTTCCTTATGGAGAACAGTTTGTGCAGTTTAACGCCACCCTCAGCAATTTACATCACAGGTTCCTGGTTCCAGACTGGATGAGAGCTGATTTTGTGGCACAGTAACCAATTTTTCAGTGGAAACATGCGAAATGGTTGACGTTTTTAGGCACCGGCCCCAGGAATCATGTTCATGGAAAAGGGTCCAGTGTGGTTTTCGCTGGTTTGTCATTTGTATGTGCTCCATCTGGTGTGCAGTTTGCATATGATTTTGAAACCAGCTTACTCGACTCTGACTGCCCTGCCCACAGCATGAGGTGTGGCCTTCCCTCATAGGCTTAAAATTGTCACCCTTCAGCCAGTCGCTATTCTTAACTTTTAACTGCTCTGGAAAAAAAAAAGTTAAAATAAAGCAGAGAAAACAGAGTCGGTGTACAAGTCATCATAATTCACCCTCCACAGAATACACTTCACAGCACCACTCTCCACAGCCTCCACCACCTGAGGGGTAAACGCACTGCTCTGTAGAAAAAACTGTTGCTTTTTTTCTTGCTAAAGTGTTTGTGACTTCCTGTAGTTACACAAGTGTTGGACTCAGTGTTAGAGCTCACAGCTACATGACATCACTCATTACAGCACAATCACCAGCAGATATAGATTTGCACACACAGAGCAAGAAGGAACGGTGTGTGGAAGCCACCACTGAGAAATGTTGAATTTGATCAGTGCCAAACTCCCACACTGGGGGAAAACAAGAAAATGATCTGTGCTTGGTTTTCCACCTTAGCATGTGTTCAAGATGGCCATCGCATTTAACGGCCTGCTCTTGGCTGAGCACACCTCTTCAGTGAGAAAAAAGTATTACCCTCCACCCCCGGGGTAAAGGACTAATGCTCCTCAGGACCACTGCCTTAAATCTTGGTTGTCCAACTCTGGTGGATTTTGGGCAGGCACACTTCTGCTATACCATTCATAATTTTACAGTGGATGGATGGATGGATTGGGGGGGGGAGTGGGCTGGGCAACACAGAGCTTTAGGAAAGGGCTCAAAACGAAAATCAAGTACAGATAAATACCCACGAAATGCACAGTCTGACCAGCATCAGCACAGCCCTTAACCCGGCCACTATTACAGCTCATCTGAAAACTTGTTAAGGGGGGCCCAAAACAGCAGTATGTCCCCCACCACTGACACACAGAGCATGCATGAAAAACACAGCATCCCCCCCAGCCCCGCCTCCTCTCTCTCAACAAAAACTCATCTATGGGAGCAGCTAACCCAGCCTCCAGTCCAGAGACACAGGCACCTGCTCAAAGTGAGATCAGCTTCCATGCAAAATGTTTTTCTAAAAATTGAAAGGCAAGCTCTCAGTAAGCATACTTAAGTCTAGCCTCTAACGACCCCTCAGTATGCACTCACTTGTCATTCATTACCACTAATGGAGCCGATCTGATTTTCAGCAGGAGAGCACATGCTGTCTGATACAGCATTCCAGAAACACAAGACAGCAGATATCTGGTTTCTACACCACTGCTGAGGTTCACCTTATTGTCTTAAAAGAGGAGCTTGTCTGATTACAGAGCTCACCCTTAATATAAACTGAAAGCCGCACTGCCATGAGGAACACAATCTGCACAATGTACTCACAGCTGGTGTAGACTGGCCAGTTCATATGCTGGCACGACGTTACAGAAACGCTGTGTGAAAAGGAGCCTGTAACTGAGATGGAACCAAACGCAAACGTGCGACTGCCGCTTACGGATGAGACGCCCGTCTGTCTTCTGTAAACGCGTGCATTTTGTACCGAAGTAAAAGCGTTTGGGGTTTTCACAGATGCTACATGTGTTTCTTTCCGTCACCACTGTACGTGCAGCCTCTCCATCCACTCGAGTTTGTACGGATCACAGAGCTGCGCGTGTCTGTTAACACAAACACAGGCTATCAGTGCTAACACTTAGCAGCATTAGTTCAGTCATGACAGTTCCATCCAGCAAATAGTGAAATATATTTTTTTGTGCACTGGGATACCCTTTTCTATTCAGGGTGAGATTATAAAGGCATTCGTTTGGTATGTTGTGTGCTTTTATGAAGTCTGTCATACCTTGTATCCTTGTCAAATTGAAAATAAAAGGGACACATTTCAAACTGGTCTGTGATCTTTAAAAAAAAAAAAAAAAAAAGTCTACACACACTGAACTGGAATAATATATACTCAACCTGTGTGGTTTTCTGCAGCTTATCTTGATAGAGCACACATGTAAATAAGCTCAGAACTACAGAGAGGAGAAATAATGTATCAGCACTGACGCAATGGCCAGGATAAAACAACAGAGGTGTGTGTGCAAACTTCAGAACCGAGCTCATGGCAACACGTTCATTTATACATAAAATGACACGTTACTGAAACTCATCGAAGTCAGATAGCAAACCAGCTCCCCGTATCTCCTGAATTACAGCTAGATAAACAGTAAAACAAAAACGGTATCTAGACCAAACTCAAGGGCAGTAAGGCGTCTCTGGTTTTAACACACCCAGCTGTCACATCCACATAAAACCCAGAGGTTACAGAACTGGAGTCCGTCCTGTCTGGAGCAGAAATAAAACTCTTCAAAATATAACGTCTGCCAGTACATATCTGCAACCACTAAGTACTGCTAAAGTTGCTTAAAAGGTTACCCATTAGGTTACTCTGGTGTCAATTAAAACAGTACCCTTACAAAAAACCCACTTTAACTGGTACAAGCAAGCACCCAAAAGCTACAAAGTAGTAAGTTCAGCTAGTCTACGTCACAGTCTTCTGATATAACAAGACTGTGACATGGAGACTGTCAAATTCCTTTGAAATAGGTAATGCTTTGTGTCCGCTTAATCCCCCCCCCCCCCCCATTTACCTGGCAAGCATAAAGGCAAAAGTACATGCATTACAAAAAAAAAAAAATTTACTGTATAATAACCATTATTTCACTTTGCACTCGAGATATAAAACCCCTGCTCAAGAGCACTTTCCTGCCACTATATTTTTGTCCAACAATGGCTCTAATTAATACAAGTGGATTAATGGTAACTCCATGGCAACAGCTCTACAATGTTTAGGTACAGAACTCATGCAATGTCAGTTATTACAATCTGTGAATAAAAGCAAACTGTCGTACTGAAGGCTACGTGAAACGGGAGTGTATTGGTTCTGTTATGTCAGGAGAGGAACCCAATGCTTCACACACCCTGTCCTCTCACGTGGGCTTGGTTTTCAGGATATTAGCCAGAATGGATCAAAAGAAAAATAACAAAATATAAAAAAAGACAAGTGGTTGAAGATTCAGACATCATCCACCATATGGTGACCTTAGTGGAAGTACACAAAGCGGTTTGCGGACAACGTGAACACGCATCGTGGTTTAGTAATGGCCATCGTAGCTTCTGGCGATGCCAATTCCCATGTCCATGCTCAGGAGGAATGAGGGGAGGAAAAAAAAAAAAAAAAAAAACAAAGACATGGAGTAACTAATAACCATCTTCCTTAAAAAGTCACAGAACTGTTTTAAAAGTACTGTAATACACATTCAATTCCATTTGCTTTATGCAAGTTTGCTGCATTAAATTTATGCAGTTGTAACTTTTTCATAACCAACATGTTAGGAATACATGTATCGCTGCTTTTCATTTTGGGAAACGTAGTACAATATATGTATGTAAAATCATTCTGGAAGGCCATGCAATATCAGTGTATTTTCACAAAAATGAAATTTGCTTACATGTGTGCAATTCAAATTTGAGAGGATGGATTTAAAAATGCATTTCATTTTTTCCTGTCTAAAGTGAGAAAATTCAACCCTGACTGCTAAACTAGTTTCCATCCGACTTTTCTGATAAAAACTAGTTCAGCTGTCAACTACAACTACTTTTTGTCAACTAAAACAATACAGATTCAAATGACAGACTTAAATGCAATTTAGCCAGAAGACTAAAAGTAAAGCGTGTCAAAACCAACCCTTGAGCAGCGGCTCCAACCCAAAGCTCACTTACCTTGGATAGGAACCCTGACACGGCTCACTGTTGTCTTGCTGCACAGTAATACTTCATGAAGACACCCCCCAGCTACAGTTCTGTTTGTATCATGGTTCCCTCATCATGTACAAATACGTTACCCAATCACCACCAAGCAAAAAATAAAAATTTAAATAACAAAAAGGAAAATACAGGTAGACCCATAAATGCTGTGCATACACTCTTTAAAAATAAAATTTACAGTCCAAGAGTGCCAGTGTCATTAGTTATAAAGAGGGGTACGAGAACAAATGCAGAAGTAGCATTGCTTGCATTTAATGTGAACAATACCGTTACCAAGAAAATTGGCTTACACAACGAATTTTGACAGCGACTCTTTGAAGGATCTGAAGGGTAACAATGTAAACAGCGTTGGTTAAAAAGAGGAGGAAAAAAAAAAAAGTTTTCAGTGGCGATGCAGTGTGCCTCGGTCGTTCCGATGTGTACCTGGAGTCCCATTCCCAACCGGGTCTTAGGAATCACACAAACAGTTTGTCCAATTGAATTAAAAAGCGCCTGTCCAAGCGCAGCGTGCCAGGGCCCACAGATGGTTGCCATGGTACGCACCACTTATGGGCCAGGGGCCGACAGTAAGGTGCTCCTACTGCTTGTGGTTGTCAGTGAATAGGGCGACGTGGTTGTTGAGCTGTCCATCCAGAAGGTGGACCTGGAGATGAGAAAGGGAAGTGTGTGCGCTTGTGTGTTCTTACGGTCCTCTGACTTATGACTTCCCTTAAGTTCTCTATGTGAAATACTAGCTAACCTGCGGTGTTAAAGTCGATGAACTACAGTGCAGCTCCATCTGAACTGTGGAGTGACACCACACACACAGACACACACACTTCTGGATCACACCAGACAGTAGCCACTTCTAATGAAGCAGTGGAATTGACTGCCAGCAAGAGCAATTTAAAAAGTCAGATTGCAGACTTGTCAGAATCTGCTAAACCTTTCTAAAGAGCTTCACAAAGGGGGCTGGAGGGGGGGTTGAGATGCACTGCAGCTCAGCAATTTATGTCCCGTCAGATAGAAAAGGAGATGCTGAACACAACAAAGGCATTAGCCAAACTTTGGAGAGCATGACACTAATGAAATGCTACTTTCACTCATTGTGAGTGGAAAGCCGTTTGGAGCTGTCCTATTACTGACTGCTCAGGCTCACATAAGGCTGCAAAACCAGAGATGTGGTTCCATAATGCTATGTTAACCAGGAAGAGAAACAGGAAGCTTCATAGAGAAAAGGTAGACAAAGTGCTTAAGTGCTTCCCACAGGCTTAACACAATTCAGCACAGTCTGTGAGCAGTCCCCACGTCGCTGTGCAAAACAGAAACCTTCTCGTGTCACTGTGTGCTTCTGCAACAGCCACACTACCAACTAAATAGAAATGCGGTTTAAAACTCAGACAGCCGGCAGACAGAAAACTGGCTCTGCTGGGATTACTGAGAACTTCTGAGAGTCTGATTTACTTTACAGTCAGGGCTAGAAAGGAGCTCATCACGGACTCATCAAGATTTAAGAGGATTCTCACATGTGCAAAGACATCAGCTGGACAGCACTGTACTTATTCACATATGAAAGGTTTTCAGTACAGTGTCAGTCTGAAAGGGGGCCAAGTCAGCACGTGCCAACCTGAGACACAAACTCTAAAGATATTAAAGTGTTGCATTACATTTAAAAACATTTCACCACTGCATTCAAAGCAAAAAAAGCGAGGGCCCGAGGAAAGAGTCGGCTTAGAGCAGACGGAGGAAGTGTGGACTTACCTGCTTGCGTCTATAAACACCCAGTTTGAAGCGACAGCAGACAATGTCAACAGCAAAACCCACGAGTGCGTGGAGCATACCTGGCCAGGAGAAGGAAAAACAACAGTGCTCAGCAGACGAGCGAGTCGGTGGGCGACACGCCCTGCGGGTGAGACAGCAGGTGACACACCATGGTGAATAAAAAACATGTAAGGTGCTGTACAGCCTAATCAGAGGGATAAAACAGGAGTTGTGTGTGTGTGTGTGTGTGTGTACACTGCAGTTCTGTAGGAGTTTTGCACTGGACCGAATGGCTCCGGACACCACTGCTGTGGGCTCGCGATAACACACCTGTAGTGGAGAAGATGCCCCCGACGATGCCACAGAGGCGCACGAGGAACTGCCAGAAGGGCATGTGCTGCTCCGTCACGGTAACCATCAGCGAGCTGATGTCGTACTTCATGAAGATACCCGAGACGCCGTGGCTGCCCGCCGCGTGGTTGATCACGCGCTCCTGTGCCGAGAGCAGCAAAAGGCCGTGGTGAGGGCACACGCACATCATGTCAGGTGTCAGACTCGGGCCTTAAGTCTAACTATGATCCAAAGAAAACTAATTATCCAACTGTAATTACCTGCCGTACATCTCTACTTTGAAGCACAGTTTCTCACACACACACACACACACACGAGCAGCGTCTTAACATGGAGAGAGAGATGCTGCTTAGGCTCACGTGCCCATCTGTCTGCTGAATCAGCCCGCACCAGCGCCACATGATTAATGAGCTGCCAGCCTGCGCCCAGATACTGCGCTGGCAGCGGAGGGGGTGGCAATGCTGGGGGGGGCTTACTTCACCTACTTTTACAACTCGGCAGCACCCAGCATTTGAAGGCACTTGCAGATCTGGTGTTTGGTCAAACCGTTACAGTAAAACGTGAGCTGGGTGACCGTGCTGTTGAACAACCGTCCCTAAAACACAAGCACAATACGAACGCTCGCCTCCTTAAACAAAAGAGGCTTCCTGCACCGTTACTGCGTTTGCTGATGCTCCTTTACGTCATACTCTTTTATTCACAGAGTTAATAAAGGCAACCCATAAGCACATGACACGCCCAGTTTGACTTTTGGGAGAACTCTTCATGCCGTGCCTCTCAGCAGAGAGATAAAAGGAGAATTGGGAGCCTTGCTGTTAGCAGCGGATTTATAAATAAGAGGCCGCAGCCTGGCTGGATGTACTGTGGAATGTGCTAAGTGAGTGAGCTTAAAAGGTACCATTTGCTCAAAACTCAGCATGAACTTCAGGCCTGCTGAACGTGCTGCACCGCAGTGCATTCCTACCACTGCTAGGGGTGTAACTACAATCAGCTCATGAGGCTGTTTGACTCAAAATACGTCTCTCACAATATCCAAACAAAATTTGAATGAAAATTTTTTTATTTTTTTGTCAAAAACAAGGAACACAGCATGAAAGTGTAATTTTTTTCCCCACAGGCAGGGGCAGGAGCTGTTCATCGCGGTGGCACTGTAAATGCTACATCATCCTGCTAGCGTTAGCAGCTGTGTAAGCCACAATTTCCCAAACTGCGGTCTGTGGAGCAGTACCAGGCTGATGGGTAGCGGGCACCAAACTGGGCAGTAAAGCTTTGTAAGTAGTGGGTGTGTAAACTGCAAAATGCGGTTTTTCTTAAAAATGAATTTTCATATCACATATAAAATTTGAAAACACTTTTCCTAAATAAAAATGTAATGCGCCTAAAATAAAATAAGGATTAATACATTTTTACTAGACTACGTGTCAAAAGTGAGCTTTTGGCTCACAGCCCTGGTAAGCTGTGCCATTAGAGCTTTGCTGGACAACATTAGGAAAAATGAAGAAACAAACTACATTAAGTTTTTTTTTTTTTTTTTTTTGGTGAAAAACGGCTGGTGGATCAAGAGGACAAAGGAAAAAAATTTGAAAATACGACAATTTAAAATACGGAGTCATCAAAGTTGGGGATGCTGCTGTCCCAGACTGTGTGCGTGTGCGCGTGTGTGTGTGGTATCCAGAGTAAAGCGACAGCAAAGCAGGCTATGAAACCTTCCAAGCTACTTCAACACTGAAGACGAGTTAGTGTTTCATTTGTCTATTAATGCCATCCTGTTTAATATTTAATACTTTTTGCTAGTAATGTTTATGACATGAAAATGTCACATAGTACTGTTTCAGCTAGATACACATGCCTGCTATCACACAAATCAAAAAGTTAAACACAGTCCAGAGTCACATCTTATTTCCTTATTTCATTGTTTACACACACGCAGTGGGTGAGTGAACGGCGACACCCAGAGGACCTACCCGCTCTGTGACGGAGTACTGGTGAGTGTCTGCCGTGATCTTGTACGTGTGTAGTTTGGTGGGCACTATCGTGATGAAGTACTGGAACATCTGGTTATCTGGAACACAAGCCGGGCAACACGTTAAACCCCACTCTCGCTCCCCACAGCTCGTCTCAAACAGTCTTCTTCCTACCATTCACTGGCACGTGGTGTACAAGACGTGCTCATTCAGGAACACCACTCGTCTGTTCGACGCACTTGCCTGTCAACTTCAACATGCACAACAACCGGACCACATTATAAATAAAAGGAAAAGCAGGGGACAGACCCAGGAAGGAGACAGTATCTGCCTTATAGGACAAAGGCAAAATTTCAGCACTTGACATTCAGTACTCCACATCGACCAAGCAGGGTCAAACAAGGCGTGAGAAGAGCCTATCTCCTGCAGGATGTGGAGGCAAGAGCGTCACAAGGCCCCTATAAGCTCCCCCTACCACACACAGTATAAAACCAGCTGCTTCTAGTCACAGCTAAAGGCACAAACCCTTTGATTAGTACAGCACAAATCTGCTCCTCTGAAATCCCTTTCCTTAGCCCTCAGAGGGTAAAATTTAATAGGGTGCTGAGCAGAAAAGGCTTCCTCTCCATGCAGTCCTTAATCACTTGCGTGTTTTCCCCAAAGGTGAACATAAGCATCAAAGTAATGGCAGCCGTGCCAGTGTTCCACTGCTAAAATAAGTGCATATTTCCTAGTAATCCAGATTGCGCTGACGTGTACAGTACGCTCAGAAGGGTTTTACATGGTTCTCTCGAGCAGCCTGACTAGGGACAGCAGCAGACTATAACCCTTCCTTTGCCTGACTAAGCATAGCCACAGCGGTCCTCAGTTTTTACCTCGATTGCTGCTTGCTGGTGGCACCAAACCTGCTTAAATCCACGGGGGATTTTTCTGCCCGAGCTGTGACAGATTATCGACTTATGTGGAGCAGATATTTAACATTCAAAACTAAGCTCAGATAAGACAGACTTTGCATAGACACACGCACTGAAGTCAGGCTTGTGCTTAATACCGTGGATGCATCTACACCATTATCTCCTGAAAGGTCTCACACATGCAAAACTCCATCAGAGCGCTTTGTCTTCCGGCCCGAGGTACATTTTGCTCAAACATGCAATCGTTTCTGCAGCGTTCAGGGAAATGTAAAACTTACGATCTGTGCAGACTTTTTCCGTGCCGTCCAGGGGGTTGATGATGCCTGGGATTTCTTCTCCAAATGACAAGTGATCTATCCGGTGGGAGAAGTTGTACGCTGCAGGGAAGAGGTCAGAGTTCAAATGGTTGGAATGAAGAGACGTCTGCCCAAGAACAGGCCAGTAGGAGGGTGAGAGTCTGAACCACTAAATCAGCATGAGGCTCTACAGCAGACAGGCCTCAAGTCCAGCCTCGATGGGCATATCAGCCTTGCTTCCTCTCTGAGAAACATTTGAATTGCTTACAAGACCATAGCATTAAAAAGCTGAACTCCACAAAGATATTTTAGGCTTGGCCACAACTCTTCTGTTAAACAGTTGCATCAACACTATTAATCAAAGACCAAGGGCCTGCAAGCACTGGGCTAACAGAGGAGTGGGCGCCACCTTGTGGCCAGGTTATGTCACACCAAGACAAAAGTGAGTGCGCTGTACGTGAGCTGTACTCGCTCCATCCGTGATGGTTATTACAAGGCAAAAGAAATGGAAAGAAAGTGAGAGGACTTACTTTCATGACTCACAAGGGCTGCCAGATGAGCATGCCCTCGAGGGTGTGGGATGGCCCTGTGAAACAGAGGGGTCGGATCAGCAATGAAACCGTCCAGCATACCTCATTTTACGTGGTTTCCATGACGCTTCCTTCTAAAAAGGCAGCACTGAAGAAAGCAAGAGCTCATATGCCAGCACAAACTCTGAAGTCACGCATGGGGGAGAAAGGTCAATACAGGAACATACAAGGAAAGGTCTTCAAACAGGAACCTCCAGTCTGAGAGCACAACTGCCACAAGACATCAGAGCAGAGAGACAGCGGTTTGGTCTCTGCGCAGAACCCAATAAAGCTGACAGACGGCTGTCTTGCGTCACGTGCAAGTAATCATCCCTATCCAGCCCCCAAACGTGTGAGCACATCCAGGCCTGCATCACCCCGCTGCTCAAGCTAATCTGCCAGTCACTTCAGCTGGTCTTTCATTTGAGCACTTGGACCAAAGTGCCAAGTCCCCTGCTTCTCCTGAACATCACGCTAGCCATGTTCCTGGAGCCAAGAGGGGGAAAACAGAGCAGAGCCCTTGTAAGGTGCTGGAACGTACTTGCCCACCGTGATGTGGAAGTTGCCTGCCACTTTGTTGACGTAGAGGTGCCCATGTATTCTGCACGCATTCAGTGGTTGGCTGGGGCTGTCCTCACTGGAAGGGGGTGAACAAGATACTCAGTTACATTTCAAATGTCACTTTTCAAAGCAAAAAACTTTGGTTTAAACATAACATGTCCTCTTTAATTTTGAGTGTATGAGGGAATTTCTACAACGAGAAAAAAAAAAAAAAAAATCACACCACTGTGTTAACTGCCCTCTTCTTGTTACGTCACGCATCCACTCCACATTTAGTGAACCTCTGGATGAGCAGCACCCCACCCCCCGAAAACAGGCGGACTGACCGTGGGGGCAGCGCTGTGGGGGAGCCCTTCAGCACGCTCTTGAACAGGACGTCCTGAAGTGAGTGCTCCTCCCTCAGCCGGTTCTGTATCAGCAGCAGAGTCCTGGGGGGAGATGAGGAGGAGGATGAGAGAACACTCCATGCACATTGAGCATCCCCTTACAGAGGCTGCGTCTTTAAACTGCAGGGGAAGTCAGATGATGGAACGTGACTCCACTCCTCTATAATGCTCAGCTGGTGGTGGGTAGTTAATGGTTGAGACAAAAAAAATAACCTCACTAAAATTAACTGTTCTGCAGTGAGTGCAAACAAATAAAAAAAAAAAAAAGAATGGAACTGAGACGCTTACCACGACATCAGGAATGCGGTTTTTTTGTTAGTTTTTAATGAGTATAACCTTACAAGGTCAGACGTACTGCTTACCTATGCCACAGTCTTTGCTGAGGAGAAAGGTCGAAGACAACCTGTTATAATACAGCTACAGTTAAATATGCTGCGAAGCTGGCCATAATGCTCACATTACGCATATCAATATTTTAACTGGCATTACACGAAGGCCATCGGTTACTGACTGGCTCATACTGAAGGCCATCTGACGCCACCATGGTCTCTGCCAGGTCCAGCACGTCTGCACCAACGTCTAAATCCAAACGAGAACAACGGCAGCTCCATCAGGACGAAAAAGGAGAAACACCCATCTAGACACACCTGCAATACACTACCAGCAAAAACTATACTACTGTTCTTCTAAAGCACTGTTAAGAATTAAAGACAATACTTACGTTGGCACCGCATTGCGACTGTAATATCAATATTTATTCTTAATTTACTGTAAAAGAAAAAAGGAAACAAATGTAAGTGCTTTTTGCACAAAGCTTCACAGAGGGGAAAAAAGGCATGCACTTCATTGTCCAACTATAATATGAACTCCACATCTCATGTAAACTGTATCACAACACAATTCTACAAGTCAAAACTGAATTATTTTTACCCTATAGACTGCTACAAAATAGGCTGGTACTAATATTTTATTCAATGCTACAGACATGCAGCTCAATATGTACAACAGCGACAGCTACTGACACAGAGGGCTTACACACACTTTTAGCATGTAAACGCACAAAACCTTTGACCTTTTACCTTGAGAAATCCTTGTCCACTTCATACTCGTACTTTATCCACGTGTCCCGGTACACGAAGAACTCGAAGAAAGCCAGCACTGCCATGGCCGTGAATGCGATCAGAGACACTGCAGGCAGGGAGGTGGAGACAAGCAGGGTTAAAACTCTCACTCAGAGCGTGGCCGACGCTCCACACACATCAGCCGAGGAGGGAACACAACATCCCCTCATTCAACTGAATTTGATCCCAGTTAGAGGGACCACGGGACCACAGTTAATGTTTCTGCTCCACTGAGAGAAAATCAATTACAAAAGTCTATTAGACAACTTGAAATTGGCTGAGGACACAAGCTGTAGATCAATAACGCCATCAGGAGACAAATGCCACCTTATGAGACATCAAACGTGTTTCCGATACATCAGCCCTCACACGTGACTTTCAGGATAACATGAGTAAGCACATTAATGACTGCTAAAGACAGCGCATCGATCTAGTTGAGGACCAAATTGTGATATTAAAGCTATAGTGCATTTTCAACAAGGTCTGCAAACTCACCCGTCCCCCCACTCGCTGATGTCTCCACATAGCTGTCTGGGACCTTTGGGAAGGCATCTAGTTCCTTCACTAGGTTGAGAGCCTTCTTTCTGTTCAGTCGCCTCATCTCCGGGGGAATCCTCCTCCTCCTCCCTCATATATACAACCTAAACAGTCATCACAACACTTCAGAGCAACAAAACCACTGCAAACTTTTCACACCGAAAACCGACCAGCGCCCCGATTAATCTACCTTTTTTTGTAAAGAGCGGCAATCACGCTACGGCAGGTATGATGACGTCACACACACGTTTTTGTAACAAAAGGAGGAAAACAGTCATCATCACTTTCATAATAAAATGTTACTGCTTCAACACAGCGTTAAAACTGTCGAATGAAGACTGAAATAACAGTCTTACAGTATACGTAAATAGGCACTGTAAAAAAAAGTACATAGCTAAGTTCGTTTTACAAAAACGTGTAAAATGTCGTTTCTGCTTACTTTCAACGGTAGTCAGCACTAAGATACTAAACAGCGCAGATATGAATAGATTATCTCACATGAAGCACTTAGTGACACGCTAATCCATGCATGTTCAGTAAGCGGACACCTGTACTGCACACTCGCTTTACGAGTTTCGCTACGTTACCCGAAGTACACGTCACTATACGGAAACTCCGACCGACTTGCACACACATTATGATATTCATACACAAAAACCCGCGGAGCTGTGTTTAACCAGTAAGGCTAAGTTAGCCATCCAGCATTTTCCACACCTTTACCAGACGTATTGTTGGCCAACTAGCAAACCAGCTATCGCTTTCTTTATGAACACTTACCTCCGTGACATTCGTTTAAATTTATGATCTGGCTAAACTTACTCCTTGAATTTTGGATTACGTCACTGCATTTTCAAGACACTAATTAGAGAATGGCAACAAATTATCAATAAACACAAGGAAAACGCTCCTCAACCAGACCTATATAACATCCAATGGTTAGAATATACTGATACGACCTTTCAACCTCTTACCATAGAATATCCCACACAGTATGAAAGCTCATAAATTTTGCGAGCGTCCTCTTGTGGTATACCTGCAATATTACATAATTTCTCAAAACAGGCTTCTGACAGTTTGCCTCACCCAAAATTTCTTTTATTAGTTATCTTAACACGCCCTATAAACAGATTTTTTAAAACATTGAGTCACATTTATTGTTGAACTTTAGTGTAACAGATACATTGTTCAGCCATTAAACTGTACCTCCTATACTTAAAAATAACTTGCAAAAACCGTAATATTACAAGTATTAATTTACAAACTAGTTGGCATGAGTTAAAGACGTCTTTGAGCAGTCACTAAAAAGAACTAACATTTATATCTTAATCATGCAGTGTATTTAGCAAGACTAAGCTTAAGAATCCAGACATCAGCTAAAGTAGAAAAGGATGTTAAATGCATCTTTAAAATGGCTTTATATTTAATTCCAAAAATATATCTCCTTAAGTAAATATTACATATTGCCTCACCTAGTTTATGCCTTTCGATTACTTAATGCTCTTCCAAAGGAGAGAAAAAAAAAAAAAAAAAAAACAAAAACACACATTTGGACTACAGCAATGAATGAGATTCTGCAACACCTTCTGAGGATAATATAGCACACAAAAATTCAAGTACTCCACCACTCACATTACATGAGCGAAACGTGTCTCTTCACTACTGCAGGGTGCACAGCGTCTCACACATAAATATATACACTGGTACAGTGAAAGCATCGCCGTTGCAGTTCTGCAGAGAGGTGTTGGCTCATTCTGCGGCCCAAGCTGCGCCCCTCTTAGTCGGGGCCCTCGTCCCGCAGCACCGCTGCTCCGATGCCGTCCGACGTGGGCGTGTCCAGCTGCTCCTGGGCAGAGTCCTCAGACCAGCGGCTCACGGTCGGCGAGATGACGTCGGGGCTGGTGTCGCACGACTCCGTGCTCTGCTCCGAAGTGGCGGTGGCCATGGTGGTCGCGCTACGCGGTACTGGGTCAAACTCGTCATCGTCGTCCTCCAGGACGGGCGATTCGTGGACATCTGTGAGCGATTTAAAAAAGGTTAACGGTTATCATGAGCTGCTCAGGCCAAGCAGTGCAGGACACACACATGCAGTCAGGCGCACACTTACTGCTGAATGCCTCTGGGTACTGCTTGGAAATCTTGCCTTTTAGTGTTCTGAAAGAAATGCAGTAATGAAAAGCATGTTACAGACATGTCAAATTGTCACAATTGAATAATTTTTTTATAGTCTGGATGCTTAGAGTGTAACATGAGAACCATAAAAAAAAAAATGTAACCTGAAGAGCAATATCTCTCTGCTGAGTCTCATAATTCCCTATATTACTTTCTAGTACTTCACACAATGTAAACAATACTTATTAGGAAAACTGGCCCAAGTACTTTACTGAGTACTGGGGAGAAGGTAATTGTGACCACAAGTCAATAATGTAAAACAGATTACTAAAACACACTTTGGGACCCTTCATCTCTTTCCCACTGAAATGCTAAGGGGAACAGTTCTGATTGTGTCCTGCAGGGGGCAGCACCTAATTCTCCTGAAAATGCTGTCCAGGTCCTTCTTCATCTCCACCAAAGTGCGCGTGTGGTGAAGAAAGTGTTCGTTCATCTGCTGGAGCCGCACGTTTGACAGCCCGTTGAAGTTGAGGAGCATTTCATTGGTCTTCTCAAAACGGTCCAACCTGACAAATACATTTTTAACTTATTATCTTGTATGTAGTCATACGTCACAGCAACACAAAGGAGCAGGGGTCACCTTGCAT
This sequence comes from Chitala chitala, assembly GCA_025773905.1. Taxonomy (NCBI): domain Eukaryota; kingdom Metazoa; phylum Chordata; class Actinopteri; order Osteoglossiformes; family Notopteridae; genus Chitala; species Chitala chitala. Next base: position 12,159,325 of record JABJVR010000052.1, read on the forward strand.
ACTATACCAAATGTTTCAGATTTACCTTATTTGTACCATTACATCTAAAACCAGAACTGATGTGTCATGTCCAGCATTTCCAACAAAGGAGTATAATTATGGCAGGAAACAGTGAATCTGCTGACATTTCAGTCACTCACATATGTCGCTGGGCTTGGATGATGGCATTTACGTCCTCACAGTTAACCATGCTGAGCATTCGATCACAGAACACTGCAGATGCTGTTGGCTCCATTGTACACCGACTTGGAGGAAATGACACTTCCTCTGAAGACATCCACAGAAACAAGCATTAGGGAAGTCTGCCTTCGTGCATATGAAACGTAAAAGCTACAATCAGCTTTCGGTGTAAACTATGATAACCTGAATCACTGGGCACTAAGTACATCGTATTTTCAATCATATCAAAACCAAATAGATGCTCAACACAGATTTCGTACACTTACGGTACTATACTAATAAAAGTACAGATCGTACTTATATTCGTATAGTAAATATCCCATGGGTAAAATGTTAACTTCTCTCCATTTAAATTCTAAAATAACTGTGGGTAATCAATTTTCACTTTCATTCACTATACACTCAAACGTTGTGAATTTAATGGAATGTTAAGGCAATGTATTTCATTTGCCTTATGATCGAGCAAACGCGAAACGCACAAGAATCTTAACACCGAAAAAATACATCTTTATCTACAAAGTACGTAAGCGATACATTTTCATAGGTTAGGTACTCAAGTTATGTCTCATATTCAATGCAGTCCCGTAGAAGTGAAGTCTGCAAACATATTCTGCTAATTCCAATATTACGTCAGTACATCCGATTGGTGCCTTTACATAATTTTATTCATCCCCCATAATAAAATACACATAGCATTATTATCTAAACATACATATTCTGAATTAGAGAATTAGCAAATCACCACCACTCAATGAACGCGTATGAGCTCAACTAACTGGCGTATTTAAAATGTAAGGCGTTTAGAAGACACTGCGGCTTCTATTGCAACCACACATCTGAAAATTTCGACTCTACACAAGCGATAAATGTTTGACATACAAATAAAAAGAAGGGTAAAATGAATCAAGCTATAATTACAACAATTTGTACTGGACTGTAGTTTAGCTTTTGCGTTAATGCTAGCTAGCTACTTACTAAGTACTCCAGAGCACCCTGTCTCCGTTTTGTAGACCTATATGGAGTAACAAAAATACGATGATAAAAGAAATGCGTACTCACTGACCACCTAAATTATATACTGTCACTTCAGGTGCACGAATTGGGATACTAGGAACAGTACTCCCGCACCGCTAAACCGTAAATTACACTTTCTATCGTAAAACGTGATTTCCTCCAATGTCGTGTAAGGATTTGTCTCCTTTACGACACAGATCGACGGCAGTTTATGTGGTCAAGTTCACATGGGTGGCATGTAAGTGTCCCAATTCTTTTTTTTTTTTTTTTTTTTTAATGAGCGATGCACTTAGCACTTTCCATCGGAAGGCACCTAATTAGTATGCCTCTAATGGCTAATATTTCGTAATAATGAGGCATAAATACTCATTATTTAGTAGTTTTATTATTGTCTTGGTAGGTGAGTTCCTTCTTTCGAGAACACCCATGCTTTAATCTTTGCACAGTTACTTCATGTATAATTGACCAAAAGATGGCCAGTGCAAGATTAATAAACAGTTTAATTTTTTCAAATGTTTATTTATTTAATAAATCTATTATAGTAAGTTAAAACTTTTCAAATACATAAGCACTTCTCTGACTGATACACATTTGTGACTGTTTTTAGATGGGTTGCAGTAAATCCATTTTTGTAGAGGTGAGTGTACACTCACCGGCCACTTTATTAGGTACACCTGTTCAATCGCCTGTTAACACAAATTGGTAATCAGCCAATCACATGGCAGAAACTCAATGCATTTAGGCATCTAGATGTGGTGAAGACGACTTGCTGAAGTTCAA
>JABJVR010000052.1:12163446-12192659 GCA_025773905.1 Chitala chitala
AAACAATCAGGACTCTGTACGCTGACTCTGTGACACCCCACAAGGTCACCTTCACAGAGAAAACAATCAGGACTCTGTACGCTGACTCTGTGACACCCCACAAGGTCACCTTCACAGAGAAAACAATCAGGACTCTGCACAATATTTATTTCAGGTTATGCTGTGGCAGTTTTGCGAAAGGCCGCTTTTCAGTGAAGGCCAAAACTAGCATCAGGGCCACTGAGGTGCGCATCCAGGGGCCTATATGCAAAACATTATAATAATAATTCAAATTATTACGTTTGTAGCTAAAGGTGTATTATTACTGAAGGGGAGCTTTAAGGTGGAACATACAGGGACTCACCGAGGTTACTCTGCACATCTGTTTTCAGGTGAAAAAAGCTGACCTTCATGCAGGTGGTTCCACAAACGTGGCCATCGGTCAAGAGATGGGAAGTGAAATTTTCAGATGAAGAACAATGAATGTGTTTTAGAATAATTTTTCCCAGGATGTCAAGATAGTGGCCACATTTTCCCCCAGAGAAGGAAAGCGGAGACCTCCAGAACTGGCAGCAGAGAGAAGAGAGGACACATACTGATGACGGTCACACATCTCTGACAGCAAACGTCCAGTGGGAGGAGAGCTGAGGAGAATGCAAAGAAGTACTGCTGTACGTTACCCGCGCCTCTGCGTAGCGCGCTGTGACAAGCACCATAAAGCCCCCAGTTCCAGGTCAGACTTTATGATGCCATAGCACCGCTGCACCGCCTCATAACACCACTGGCTTTTATCGTTTCACCATTAGATGAGTCCGTGCCTTTATCAGTAACTGGAGAATGACAGAGCACACAATCTCTATTGCCTGTAATCTCTCCTGCCATTCTAATCAGGTCCTGCAGCAAAGCCCCGTGGGTCTCCAGATGGATGAAAACTGGAGATGTTTAATGCAGCTGATCCTCTGCAGAGGATCACTCTGCTCACTTGAGGCTATAGTCAAGACAGTGTGAATAAAAAGTCAATTGCTTCTTACATCAGTTTCAATTTAGAATTCAGGTGCCGGAGCATACCCTGGCCTTTCTCACTTCCCAGTGGATGTGTGCTCAAGTTTAAAATGCAAGCCTACAGATATATCCTCCAATATGTTTTGCACTTTAGAGCGCAAATGAAAAATATATTATTAATGAGTTGATTTCTGGAGTTTGTTCAGAGAACCTGAATGTACGTCACAGGCAGATTCTGTCAAACTGGCTCAAGTTACAAAACCTCTGTATAATCTGTATAAATAAAAGTTCATTTATTTAGGGGTGTTTTTTCTTTTCAAAAACTGCTGTCTGGTACTTGTCTTTAAAATGTTCTGAAGGTCTTGTCGGTTCTTGCTTTTCCTGTGGTGTCCGGTGACAACAGTAGGTTGAAAGTCAGTATATTTATTCAATCAGTACATTCTCCATTACTAGACTTTTCACCCTAAAACATTAATATTTTCAGGAATAAAAAATACAATTCCAAAACCATTGGTAACATTATATTCCTTACCAAGGTTTCTGACAAACATAATTTTCTTTATTAAATGAACAATATGGAATAGATGTGAGATAATATTGCATTCAAAGAAATATAAAAATAACTCATAAACAGTGAATTTCTTTGTTCTTGATTCCTCAGACTTTATTCGTTGTATCATTCGAAGAGAGCAGTATGATTGGGGTTTTTTTAATGCAATTTTGATGTCTGGAATTTTTAAGAGGCAAGATCAAAGCAAATGTGTGCAAAGGCAGAGTTAACTTCCCTAACAGACTTTCATTTCCATGGCAGCAGGGAATGCGGACCAGGATGTTCCCTAGGCCACGCCTGAGGCAGGTTCATGCATCTCAAGGCCAATACCCTCATCCTGTCAGCCAGGTAAAGTACATCACAACACGCCCGATGTGTCTGCAAAAAGTCAGGAGGAGGGCACGGTCAGCCTTCACGGCGGCATTCACATTTTCTATAAATATGCATGGCAGCTTGTTTCCTGACTGTTTGCTTTCCATCTTAATTATATGCTAATGTAGCTCTCAGCAGCTCCAATGAAATGTGCCAGCCTGGCACATCTGAATGACAAAGCTCAGGCATGACCCATGTAAGTCTCATCTGATGCACCTTTCATGATTATGCATGAAGAGTTCAGAATAAAATATGAAGACCCTTGAGAACAATTCCACAGAGTACGTACAGTGTACACAAAGCACAACAGACTTTTTTTTTTTTTTCAAAAAATCAACTGTAAATTATGTGTTTATTTCTCCTTTCTTCCTGTAAACACTTCAGGATTTATTTCGTATTTTTATCATTTTCCACACATTTCTCCTTCCATTCAAAATTTCCTGTTTAATATAAATTTTCTCATTTGTTTAGACACCATGCAGTGTAACCATATGTTTTGGTCTTTGTTAATTATTTATAGTAACATGAAGCTGCTGTTTCTGGTAAGTGCCTTTTATTCAAAATAATGATTAAACTGTATTTAATTACTTGTCAATCAAGTAGCCATACCTTTACTCCACCACAGGCTAATCATAACTTCTGTCAAACTTTAAAAAAGGATTTTCGATGCCTGTATAAGCCAGATATTAAATGTGTTTTTTCTTGTGTATTTGTACCATATTCAGCAAAATATCGTTAAGCTGACGATGTATAAGTTAATCTTGTTCATTTAATTTAATTTCAGTAGTGTTAGGCTGTGCACTGGACTGCATGGGACTGGATGGCCTTTTATCTCAACAACACAAGGCACAAGGTAGGACCTGCAAAAGGTACACGGATGTTCAGATCAATTCCTGCTTACGCGTGTAGATAATTAGTCTGTGCCTGTGGTCGTGACATGTAGCTGTGGTGCGAAACCACTTTGGCATTAGCACCAAACCAAAATGTTTATGTCCACATGGCCACGGGAGAAAGTTCTGACTGAACAAGGTGATAATGCTGCTGACCTGCAGATCTCGACTCCGGTTGTTCACTAACTGAGAGGCCTGTCTCTCTCCTGCGCCCCCGCGTCATTCCCCTGTCCCGAGAGGACCATCGTGCTGCAGTGCACTTTGACCTTTGTGCTGCAGAGACAGCAGAGCTACATGTAGGGACGTGTGGTACAAGAAACCCTGATCTGAATAGCAAATTTCGGTAATGCTGTCGCAGCTGTCCGGTTTTCAGAGTTGAACTGTGACTGCACTGAACCCCTTCCAGTACTCTCCCCCACCACAGTCGTTGCCACATGACAGTGGCCTGTCAGGTCCAGTGCTGCCGTCATTCACTTTGTTTCCATAGAAACACTGAGCTGTGGAAAGGAACATGAAGGACATCGGACTCCAAACAAATCTGAAGTCTAGAGACAAAGAAATACAGCAAGCTATTTCACGGATATCTTTAGAAAACACCTGAAACATGTAACCATGTTGAATTTGAAAACTCTGTGGTGATGTCGTTATTGTTCTCAACCCAACGTACCAATTAGGACAGTTTTCAAACAATGGAGCATCCTTTGCTTTTTTATTTTGCAGTACCACCGATACCCTCAATACGAAGCACAGTTAACAGGTTGTCAGTGCTTGAGTTCCCTGATCAGCACATCATTTCATTTCCAGGTATGTGTTTGATAACCCCAGTCAGACTGTAATCATGTTCTCTTCCTATGAACTTTAAAACAATCCACAGTTTAAATTCACATTCCAACTCTCTCTACATGCCATGACAGGGTGAATTCCTACCTGCAAATAAAGCAGGAGCTTATGTCTGGTCTTTATAAACTTGAGCATCAGCAAAGGAAAATCTTTGGTATTCTGGCTTTACAGACATATTCACAGACGTTCTTAGATGTTAAAGGTTGTGGATCTGTTAAGACAGGTGTATCGGTGGAATGTTAAGTCTTCTTGTGGAACTGGCCATCTGGCTCTACCTTGCTAATGGTTACTGTTGTGTCTCTATAGCATTTTGCCTTAATAAAATAATTTTTTGTAAAAACGCTCAACTTCTTTCTTAATTGCTACCCCTGAGGTCTGAGCCTATAGCTTGCTTCTTTACTTAAGGGAAACTCACAAACTGCACATTCACACACAACAGCTCATACACCACATAAAGTAGTTTGGTCACCACAACATACAACAATTAGTTTTTTTCAAGTCCACTGTAGCCCCTCAGTTCTGTCGCCACTCTGAGTATATCTCACATATTTCCAGGTCGGTCTTCATTCAGTAAAGAGAACAGGAATGTGAAACATAGGGGTGTCTGGGGTGTGGCATGGTGGACACTGTGTAGAGAGAGTGTAACAGTAAAGCTGGTGTGTCACATGACCAGTGTTGTGCATTGCACGGAGCTGGGTGCTCATTACTGCCCATGGAGAGCTGAATGTTGATTCACACACTCACCAGTGCATTTTAGCCACATTTTCCATTTTGATGCTGTGCTCAAAGTTCAACAAAATTCAACTTACACCCGCCTGATGCTGACCTCTCCGAAGAGCAACCAGTGACAGAATATCTGTATGTGATGTAGGCAGACGCTGCGAAATGGAGCAGAAGCTCATAGCCCGTATTTAAGGCTTTCCTGAGCTGTACAACACAATACAAAAGACCTGCCATGATCTTGGAAAAAAAAAAGTTTGCTTGGCAAAACATCAGCAGTTCGCAATTTAACATCTGGGAAAATTGCTCATGTATCTGACATACAACATTAGCATGCATGAGATTAGTTACATTGCAATAAACAAACAAACAAGCAAACTACCATTAAATCAGATGCGCATGCTGAAAATGTCTCAGAGCTTACTTGTGAAGCATTTCTCAGCAAATCCACACATGTACAAGAACAAAGCACTGACACAGAGCTCGGAGCAAAACTCAATGCTTATTGTGTGTAACCGGCCTAAGACCATAGCTGTCACACCTCCCAGCTGAAGATGGAGCTAGCAGGCAGGCAAACCAGGCATTTACTGCAAGTGGCTCCAGACTACTAGACTAAAAGAAGTTCAGACCTGGTGAGAGAAGCACTTCTTCAACTCATAATGTCATATCACGGAGCTATGTTATAATAAATATTCTTAAGACTGACACTTGATTGGGGTTAATATTTAAAACAGCTTGGAGGAGGGGTTTATGAGGTGTCTCCAAAGGCAGCCAAACAAAATCACCATTGTGCTTGTGTCCTCATACACAATTCAAAATATTGCACGAAAACCTGTCAGAGAGTCACAGACATGGTATACATTTACCAAGGCACTGTGAATGCGGTCCCTCTCTGTCACGTAGCTGAGGGGTCAGCCTGTGTTTGGTCACCGCCCCCCTCAGGGCACAGAGCAGCTGGCTGTCACAGAGGCATGACACCTTCCACCTGTCGGAGAACTGGGGTAATCCTGGTCCTGTTGTAAGCTTCTCGCAACTGGTCAGAGCAACAGAGTCACTGCTGTGGTTGTTTACCACTGGGCTTTTTGAATACTGCCAAGACATGACAGATGTTAATTCTCTCATTTTAAAAACATTAATCTGAGCAGAGGTGTGACTCCAAAAAATGTAAAGGATGAATACTGTGTATTAAAAGACTTAGACGTTACATAACTTTTAAAAGTAGTTACAGCTCAATTTGCCGTCCCTTTAAAAGGTGTAGAGAGCTGAATGTATATTCAGCTGAGTCAAGGTTTAACTACAGCAGATAATGTGGCTCTATTTTTAAATACTTTTGGAGCAAGATGTCCTTTTTACAAGCTGATTTCTATGGGTAGCAATATTGTATAATTTTTAGTTTCATAAAAGAGTGTTATTATGAATTAATGTTGTTTGTAATGTTTTGATTTTTAAAAATGGTTGGATAAGGGATTTCCAGAAAAGGGGGAAGGTGTTATGAGAAATAATAAAAGCATAAAAGACAGTTATTATAATAAATTAAGAGTGCTTTTTACTTTACAAGACCACAAAAAATTTTACTTAAACCTAATGACAGCTAGTGCCTGATTTTGCATAGAATTGCTTGTGAATGTGGATTTGGAAGTAACTGCATTTTTTTTTTGGTGGGTGCAAAAGGATGGGCTTTGCAATCATTAAGTCATCCACTGCCACTTTCATTATTTACTTCATCAGTATAAACTTTGCATCAGTAATAAACAAACTAAGACTGAATAAAATTCCTGTGATTTCTTTTGGAACTCATGGTTAATGTTTTTGTTATTAATGACAAGATTTGTGTACATTAGAAAAACAAGTGGTGTATTTTTTAATATATTTTATACATTTAACTTGCATTTCATCATTTATTGTTTAATTATTACATTTAATTCACTAAATACATTTTTAGTACACTCAAATGTTTGGGTTCACTGACTAAAAAGTGAACCTAATATATTGTTCTGAATCTTCAGTCTAACCGGATTTATATGTGGTACAATCTGTATAGTCACAGATGATGTTTTTGCAACTGTACAAAATTTGAAAAGGCTTCAAGGAAAGTTAAAGATAGCAATCAGTTAAGCAGTAAATGCAAAGCTAAGCATTAGCTCAGCATGTTTTCGTATAATTATTGAAGAACACTGAAATTCTTGGCCTTACAAGCTCTTCAAGAAACGTTACATGTTTTATATTAACTGTCAGCATATGAGCCTTGGTAAAGATTAATAAGGCATAGGGACAACAGACGTTTTTGTCTTAGGGGACCTGTGGAGTCAGTAATGATTTGTTGCCAAATTAATGTGTCACCAATGTCACTCTAACAGAACCAAGTGCCAGAGCGAAGATTTAGATAAATTAGATAAATTTTTAAATTTACATTTACTCCTTTTTAAAAACAGCTTGCCATATACAATAAAGGTACAATACAGCACAGGCAGAAAAACTGCAAGTGCACCATGAACTTATCAAACAGCACGTGCAATTATACTGATGACAAAATGTCTTATTTTTCACACATATACCCAAAAATAAATGAACAATAATATTGTTCATAATTTACAGTACTATATATTAAGCAGCCATTCCTTTATTTTCCTGTTGACTTCCACTCCAGTTTTCAAGACGCTTAAATATTCAGATGTGCCATTTAGCATTATTGGAAGTATATAATGCAAAGACCTCTTTCCATACATATTTAAAAGGCTTGGTACCATGAAACTTTGAATATGACCTTCCTTGATAAAGTTGTATCCTTTCTGTTGTTCATATCTACAGACAGACAGAAAGACAGGCAGACATACATACATTATGAAATTACTGCTAAATATCATTTCAAGTCCTTTTGATACACTTCTGCCAAGATCTAACCCTGTTTGTATAATATTAAATTAATTCCAAGTTTGAAGACACACAGACTCCCACGTTTTGATCTGCTGAGGTAAATTCTGAGGATTTGGGCACTCGTGGTTTTAACAGCACAGTATGAGTGTGAAAGCTGAAGGCTCGAGATACTCTGAGAGCAGTAAATAAGAAACTAATTCACCAGCAGCAACCCGCTGACTTTAAGAATCATTCAAGCTTGGCTAGCCCATTTTCTCCACCGTCAGCAGAAGTCCGGTGACTTATTTCCCGCTTCATCTCGCCTGTGTCTGATATTTCCCTTTAGTGATGGTGTAAGGTTTCATGTCCACAACTGAAGTCTATGAAACTGCTTTCACTGACAGACCTGATAGCAGGGTCCACTTTTCAGATCATTCTGGCTTCAGTTTCTGTGTGTAAAATTTGTAACAAATACATGCTGTGCCTGGATTATTTTTTCTGTCAGGAATACAAAATGAAATAGCAGTGCTTTACAAGCAATAAGATGAGCTGGTTTGGATTCTTTCTAGAAAAGAAATTATCTTTCTGAGTTTTATGCTTCAAATGAAATTCTTCTACGCAACACTGCTCTATTTCCATGCCTGACTATGCATTAAACATAACGGCATTAATTTTTTTAAATATGTGATTTTGCTCACATTAATTCATAAATTACATATTCCAGGCCTTTGATGGACATTCTTAATGTTAATGACTAAGTTTCAAAAAATCTCCAAGGTTTCATTGAATTTTATAGGGGTTAAGATAATACATTTCAGAAGTAGACCATTCCAGATTACATCAGAAATAGCACCACTCATAATTAAAACACAAATAAGCATTTTTAAAATGCTGCATTCAAGCAAACATCAAATTATCTAAAAGCTTTCGTTAACAACAGATTTGGCTATACAATAAAGAGCCTTCATGTTCTTTCATATCTTACCGAAGAACCACTATATAACAACATATGGTTTCCACCTTGTTACCTAAAACTGAAGACTACTTTTCAGTGTTTCCATTTGGAAGGGCAAGAGATTTCTACAATACACTGGGACAGAATCGAAGTTTCCAGATGCTGTTTTCTCACTATCAGTGACCTTGAATGTTGTGGAGTGAACTTGTCTTGGCAGGTAACTAAACTCCTATATCAGTGTAACCTGGGACAGTAACATCACCTCTCTGCACAAGTGAAAAGCACAGTAATAAAAAGGTCCCTGAAGAACAAACCTGCAGAAAACACTCCCCAACAAGACAACTCATCTGTTTTACTTAGCAGTTCTTTAGAAGGAAAAACTCCTGTCCCACAAAGGGGTTTTTTTAAAGTGTTTTTCTTTAACTGGCTTCACTTCCCAGAAAGATATAAAGGGTTCAGTTTTATTCATTTGTGCATAAATATTGACTGCATGTCTTATCAGCTTGTAAGACTATGATTGCTTTCCAAAGCAAAGCTTTCTTTATCTTTGGTAAAAACACTTCCAAGACAGGTAAATATTTATTATGCCAAAACTTTATATTCACTATTTTCCATGAATTATAAATTTGCCACAAGAACAACACTGTGGAATAATTATCCTGTAGTTACAGGCTTTAGTTTTTAACAATAACAATGACCATATATGTCAGTTCTGAAAATGTAATTATATGTATAAATTGTATAAAAGGTAAAAAGTGTATTGTGACGAGTTATATTGACATTTATAGATATTTCACATGGGTGATTTCACCAACTGTCCTTGCAGCTCAGTGGAACACAGAGGCAGGTAGCGTCTACTCAGGGTGTTGGGTGTCCTGGTAGCGTCTGCTCAGGGTGTTGGGTGTCCTGGTAGCGTCTGCTCAGAGTGTTGGGTGTCCTGTTTGTTTTCTGTACAAATCAAGGTAGTACTAGAGAAGGCTCACTGCTGATGCCATTTGCCCACTGTGCTCTGGGCATGTAGCAGAGTAGAGCCCTGTTGGGCAGCACTCCCCTTCTATGCCCGTGGGAGGGGTGCATCACCTGAATTTGCTGGCCTTTAAACTCTGGGTAATTTGACAGCACCAGCTGTGGACAAAAACTGTGGGGGGGCTTTTCAATTCTTTGACTTAACTTCTCTTTGATATTGAAAACAACATTCTAGATATTCTCAATCAGCTAACCTTTTTTATAATTTTTCCAATAAGGTAAACGAGAGGGGTGTAAAGAGGTATCCTACTCCTTTTATGAAGACACTAGAGATTTGTGCAGAATTGGAGAGGGGAGATGGTGATGTGTAAATTTCACATTGCCAGTCTCACACCATAGTGTATTGTTAAAAATGTATTACATACAGTCAAAATCCATCATACTGGATGTACCCCATCTGATTTCTATAGAAGTATCCAAAGAGGATTGTGTACTCCAGTTACCCTGATTGCAGTTGGTGTATCCAAAATTCTGCTGAAAAATTAAAACTGCTCCATCTTTATTATGACATACTGTAAAATAACTGTATACACAGGAACACAGGACTGAGGCTGCCACAGACAATGAGTGCAAATAGCACTGTGCCTTTATATCTTGATCTTTAAAAATGGTGCTTCCCATGACAAAACTAAATACAAAAAACTACTTGGCTTTATTTTAATGCAAAACAAACACTGAATATGAGCCAGCAGGGAGGTCCCCTCCCCCTGGTGAACTTCAACGCCAGGATTTTCAGAAATGTCAGCCACTGAAACCCGACGTCCCCGGAGTTCCCTGTCGCACACCCCTGTCTGTCATCGTGACCTCATTGTCTGCCAGGCTCCAGTGTTGTCCCGATCGTGGTGGCCGCTGCAATGCAGAGGCGCTTTTAGATACGCGTGGCCCGTGTCCATGACTTTACATGTTCCAGATAGCGTTCCGGGGTCGACTCTGGTGAGCACAGGCGTGTGATTCATGGACTTATGCCAGTGATGCGGGAATTATTTAAAAATATAACATCGATTCCAAAATAACAAAGCTATTTTCTCGTATTCTAAACTCAGGACAGCGGCAGATCTCAACTGTTTCTAACTAGACACGAACATAACGAAGAGAAGTTGTATTTAAAACACCAATAAATAGAGACACTATATTCTAATATATTTATTTAGATTGTTCATCACTAGGCTACAATAATAGCGAACAAATACAAGAATCACAGTGTATCTGAAATGGAATGAAAATCCATTGTGAAAATACTTGTTCAACCTAATAAGAAGCTAAATTAACATATAGTCATTTCGGACTGAAATGACAGAGGTTGTGCAAGGCAATAACTATTCAACGCAACATCTATTATAAACTACAACCTTGGATTTAACCTTTTAATGTTAAAAACACATCTGCAAGTGAATCTGCTAAATCGGCTTTTGAGTTCTTTAAATGCCGAGAGAACATATAATTAAATATACGTTAAATTACGGTATTAAACATTGATGCCTTTGGTTCAATGCGACAATAAGGAGCTTGGTAGCATTCGATATTTTAAGACTGACACAGCAATTGAGAGACGAGATTTTTTAAACATTTGTAACACATCAGAATTCGTAAACGAGATTCACCTTAAGAAAACTTTCCAGGAGCCAAGAGTGTCCTCTGTTGTTGAGAATGGATCACATTTTAATTTGTTCAGTGTCATATAACAAATCCTCGTTATTTATTCACAACAGACAGAAATTTAATCGTTCAACAACTACAGTTTCACATTTGTAACTTTCATAGACTAGCTAAGATAAATAAAATACATCAAGGCGATGAGCCATTTTCCCATGTTCGTCCTTTTTATCTCAGAACAAGCGACTTTTCACGGAAAACGTTTTTGTAAACAAGAAACGATCATGAAAACCCATGCAGCCTCTAGTTAGTAAATAACCAGGACAGCGACATCAACTATTTCGTGGCATCTCCTCTTTAACCTGCGGACACAATGCACAAGGCTAACTGAGATGTCACCCAATATGACATGGAAATATGACAAAAAAAAAAAAAACATAAACGAGTATGTTCAAGAAATGCCATTCTACAGGGCCGTTATCCCGTACGAAAACACCGCTTATTACGCACTCAGGCTACAAGTGGTTTAAAAGGAATAAAAAGCAAGCCTGATTGAGATATCGTGAACACCACAGTCAATCAACTAAGATCCTTGCAATTATTTCTCAAGTAGTATGTTTTAGAATCCGTTTGTAATACTTATCATTCCAGAAGTCCTTCTCATTCAAGTTGTTTGCATAATTGTCACTAGATTTTTACGATCTTCATACACATTAACATGTGCAAATTATTCCATTTACCAATAAACATGCATCAGTGTCAAAGTTCGGGGGAAAAAAAAACGATCAGAAAACAAAATTTCATAAAATGTTCTAATAGTTTATCTTACATACTACATTTATTAACTAATTCTGCGAAATTTTTAACCATACCACTTTGAGAGAACTGGAGCTGCCGCAAAACAGTTATTTTGGCCTTTCTTTACATGGAATAAAGTGCAATTTCAAGCGAACACCGTAACGTGATATCCAGCGGCGCACGCAACAGACGTGACGCTCCGCTGATGGGTCCGCGCAGCCAGTTTTCGGAGATCGATACACAATAATCTCCTTCACGACTGTCCAACCAGACCTGCCACGCGCCCCGCACGAGGTCACGCCGCGTTCTGCGAGTTCCTGATCATCTTTTGTTGCACCACGAGGAGCTGCTGCTTCTGTCGCGTGGACTTCACCGCAAGGATCGCCTGCTTGTTCTTGTACTGCACCATCTGCAGAGTTATCTCCGCGTTCCAGCCGTCTTCCTCCGAGCACCTGAAGTCAATCTCCTTGCCTTCTGCCATAACCACCGTGAAGTAGATGTATTTGTCCTTCCTCTCGACGCAGTCCACGGTTTTCATATTAGCGAAGGGAAGCTCCTTGACTTTCCGAGGCTCGCTGACCTGCGTGCGGCGGTGCGCGGTGTCGCGCTGCTTCGGGTGGTGTAGCAGGAGTCCCTCTTCCGTGAGGACGCAGCGCTTCTTCTTCCACAGCTGTAGCAAGCCGTCGCTCCGCTTCTCCAGAAATCCCTCCTTCAGCACCTTGCCGCCTCCTTCTAACATTATGGAGAACGCGCGACTTTAGTAAAACACACAACAAACCGTCTTTGTGTCTTTCAAATAAAAGGTGATGTGCACACGAGGCCGGCGATTAAACACTTCACTACTGATGAGCGCCTTGTCTCGGGAAAGCTGCACTGCCATCGTGCGCGACGCTTGGCTGAAATGAATGAAGCCCTCATTTGGTTGACTGGGGTTTCCCTGCGAGCCTTTCTCGCGGACCGCCCCCCCTCCCCACCCACCGACACGCAGGAGACGAACAGCGGAGACTGCAGCCAACCTTCATGACGTGAAGGAAGAGGACTTAAACATCCGAGGAACAGTACTTCAAATATGTAGTTAAATTCCATATAATTTCATATTCATTAAATACTGCTTCATACTGCTTTAGCACATGTATAAGTGCAAATTACGTATTACGGTCTTTAAAAATCAGCATTTAAAAAAAAAAAAAAAAAAAAAAAACTTTCTCCAAAAAACGAATATTTGCAAGTTCAATATTTGAATGCGGTGTAAGATCGCACCATCTAGTGGCGTTTAGCCATTTAAACGCCACTAGATTTTAGCCAAGAAAATTCTGACTTTATTGTATTTGATTAATTCCGGAGAGAAATTACTTGTTTGCATTTAACCCATCGCCTGAGGGGACCAATGGGCGAGCAGCCACATACAGCACCCAGGGAGCTAGCACTGAGTCTCTTGCTCAGAGACATGCCTGGCTATGCTGGGATTTGAACCGGGGGACTTCCGCATCCCAGCATAATGCATTTACCCATTGAACCGCCATGACCAAATCATGGCCATATTTGAATATAATCTACAAGTTGTTGGACTGAGAAACACCACGTCGGCCCCTCTTTAAGAAGTCGAGTCAGGTGTAAGTTTAATCAATTTATTAATGAATACATATACACATTTGGAATACAGTTCTGTTTTGTAGCATTTCATTTTGATAACAGCTGTTCAGATTGATCCAAACAGGATCCACTTTGACCCAAGAAAACAACCTCTATGCAAAGATCTGGAGTTACACCTGAACAGCAGCATTTTACTGTTAGCCAGGTGAGGATCAGAGGCAGACAGACATTAACAGTGGGTTATTGGTTTCATAGCACTGAGCGCCCCTGGTTTGTCATAGCCAAACAGTAACACATATTGCAAGAGCAGAATAAATGCACTCCAGTGGCAGGCAGAACACTGTTTGATCCCTTCAATAATCCTTAAACTGAAAAGGACCCTTATCCCACAGAATATCAAAAAGAAACATTTGAGAGCTCAGAAGGCGCAATCAGCACCACAAACCGAGAGCCAGCCAAACACAAGTGCCCAAAAGGAATATAAAAGGACAAAGCTAGGTGAGCTTAGTTCTGCCAACAATCTCAAACGTCTGGCCTGAAAGCAGAATGCAAGCACTATGGGAATCATATCTCATTCACTAACAAGAGCTAGACTGGACTTGAGACAGGGCTAACCTACCCACAGACTTTTCACAGAGGAAGCGACAGACATGAGAAACTGCACCATGTGCTACAAGTTAGAACATCTGGCTATGTCAAGAAAAAACCTCCAGGTAGCATTGTGGTAACACTGTGCAACTCTTCTTTGAAATCATTCACAATGCAAGGACAGCTTCATGAGGGATTACCTGTATCCAGCATTTACCTTCTTCTGCAGGAGCCACAACAAGCAGAAAAACTATCCAGAACATTTATTTATTTTTTGCTGGTCTTAGTACTGGAATGTACAGATGGGATAACAGTACATGGTGGGGAAAAAAAAAAATAAATAAAAAAATCAAAATTTTAAATTTGGGAAAACAAGGCTGCATTAATATAAAACTGGGAGCCCAGGCAAGCCTCCGGCCTAGCATTCTCTTTGAGGAGGATAAAGGGGACACAGCACAGCTACACACTTCAAGGAGAGCACGCCATGAGCACAAGCGGTAATGCTTATCCTTAGGACCTTTACGAGTTCATATTGCTTTGGTCAGTTTGGAGCAAAGACAGGGAGAGACCATTCCATCTCTTCCCAACCCACATCATCGTGTGGTTTTCTGATAAATGTCATCCAATAGTCATGGGCCTAAACAAACCCATATGCAATTATGCCACTAACAAATTCATGCTTTTAAAGGAGAATTTAATCCAATCTATCTGAACAGTCTCATAAAACACACTGTCTGATACCTTCCCCCAATGAGTTTCATAACAAAAAAAATATATATATTGAAACTCAATTTCTACCAAAACATACAAAATATAAGGCGGTCAGTAAGTATTAGAGAAGCTGACAGAGTGCAGGTGCGGAGAATCCTCCAGGTCGTCTCCACGGAGCTCACTGCTGTTTGCACTCAGCTGGTGGTTGTGCTGCCTTCTGTCAAAGAGAGGCTCCAAGTTAGAAGGTAAATATACACAGGAGCACTAGTACTCACGTCAACAGCAGGGGCTACAGCATAAAGTCAGCCAACATCTAACAAGCAACTGTTTAGGGCAAAAATGCATTAGAAATTCAAAGAGTACTACTGTGAGTGGGCATCTGTTGAGTTTTCTGAAGGTAAGCAGCAAGTGGTGACAAACTAGTGAAATTTTGCTGTGATCTGACACAATGCAATGAAGTGAATCTTCACATAATGGTCATGTACAAAAACTGCTGGCAAGATAACAGCTGGAACGAATGAATAAACCTTCAATAATATTCAGGGGAAAACACACAAAGCACACGTATGAGGTTTAGTGTCAAAAGTAACCGAAGACCCACTGTCAAATTTGAACCATGAGGTTTTCAAGTAGAGATGTTCATTTCAGGACATTTTTTGCTTGGTTTTCCTTGCGGTCAGTTTTCAGCCTTAAATGTTTCAACTAAAAGCCATATTAAAGTTTTGGTGCAGGACCAGTCTTGAGACACCTGAATACCCTTTACCCTGCATTTAGAGGTAACATTGAAAATTGTGTCTTCATGAAAGCATTTTGTGATGATTATGCATTGTTTAAGAAACAGTATATTGAATACTGTGACTGCAGTAAATCTTTATCCATCTTTTTACACATTAATTAAATGCAAACAATAGCATTTTATAGTGGGGAAAAAAAAAAAAAAAAAAAGTGTACACACACACAGGGACTGAATCTTTACTAGGTCTAAAGATACAATGTGATGTAAAATATTCTCCAAGTTATTACTTTAGTAAAACAGGACCAATATTTTGGGCCATGACCCATCATAGCAGAGACTGGCACACAGAAGTTTGTGTTCATGAGAACCTAAATTAGCTGTACCACTTAAAAAAAAAAAAAAAAAAAAAAAAAATTGTATTTTAAAACAAAAAAAAAAAGTTTAAAAAAAATGCATGGGGGGGGTACATCTGACACCATACATCATTACTGTGGCAACCAAAAACTGCTGCTTTTAAATCTACAATGGCCTAGTTTCAAAATACAAAAGGGAAGGGGAAATATTGCAAATCTGTATTATAGCTACATTGATAAAAAGGAGGAGGAAGCTGTGGAAGGGTTTTTCAGACCTGGGTAACTAACCACTCAGTGTACATACCATGATGGGCTCATTTGGGCAGACACCAATTAAACCTAGCAAGGGGAAATTCAGACATAACTCACACAAAGTCAGAATGACTGAGTATGTGGACATTCACTGGAAGGGAAGAACCATTTGGGCACGCATGCATGCACACAGCTTTTATGCAATAACAAGCCAAATGGAGAATGAGGGAAAACTGTTTCAGTGCCCATTATCCATATTTTCATTCAGCAAAGCAAAATTCCAGTCAAACTTGAAGCTTGGTCAATACACCATCTAACACAAATTACTTTAGTGACATTTCCAAGACAACTCCAAAGGAAAATTTGCCTTCTGAACATTCCACACACTAAATGTTACAAATCTGGACTTCCATTATGCCCATCAAATGACACGGCAGTGTTTGAAATCAGTTGTTATATCTTTGAATTGACACTGTAGTTGAGATCCTCTCTTTGGAATCTACTCTTTACATCGTCAACACATCCAAAACACGCATGCTTGCAAGCAAGATGGAGAAAGCAGGTGAGACATGCAGTATCAAAAACATGCATGCTTACAGCAGAACTTATAGCTGGTGCTTACAGAGTAAAACCGCTAATTAATATAGTTTGTCCCAATTTAATCCAGGCTAAGCATATAAAGTGCATATAAACGGGTCATGCTTGTAACAGTGGAATACACTGAACTGAATTGTGATACAAAAGATCTGAAATGTGCAGCTGTTGCATGTTGTAATGGTTCAACCCATCCCTACAGTCTCACCTTTTCAAACCCCCCCCCCCCCAACCTGTGGGGAAGCATATTTCAGAGACTGAGGCATTTCAACAACAGTGAACATGAGTGTCTGATATGAATACACAGTCATGCTGCCTGTGCAGCTCCACGTTTATGGGCCCACATATTAACACACTACAGCCATGCAAGAGCAAGGGGTGAAACGGTGAGATCATGCACACGGGCACAGCAGCACCAGTATGAGGGAGGTGCCTGTAAGAGCCCCACCCATGCTGGCCTGCTTTCAGCACTCAGACACATCACTAGCCACGACCAGATTTAAAACTGAAAAATACATCAGCAGTGTGTGCTCCATGCTGCCAACATTTAAATCAGGTCCACAGGGCTGTCATTCCTCCTCAAACAAAGCGCTCACCCACCTTGGGATCAAAGTCTGGGTCGTCCTCCTCGTCCCCCTCCTCCACTCCCTCCTAGGACAGAACACAACATCCGGTGACCAACTACTCCACTAAACTTATAGCTCTTTAACATGCAAAGGGACATCTCTCAGTGTACAAAAGTTTGTTGGACACAGATCAGAGAAGTGGGGGGAAAGTTGCAGGAAATTGTGCATATGGCTGTAAAGCAAACTATCACCTTCACAGTAAGACCTCAACTCAGAGTTGCTGTACTACCAATGTGACACACAATGAACACATTTTGTATGTCAAATGTTATTGGTGTATTCTCAGTTACATCACATATACAAAGCAGGTCAATTTCCTGCGACGTTGCATTCGGCCAACCAGAGTGGAGACGCCTACCTCTTCTCCCTCCTCGCCATCTTCATCATACTGCAAGGAATCCACAGTAGAAATGTTACCAACTTTTGCTCATGCTACTCAGCTTGTAACAGACTGCGAAACTGTCATTCGCGAGCGAACTCAGGGGATGCCAAAGGCACTCACATCATCATCATCATCGTCATCATCCTCGATGGCTTCGCCCGTGAAGTACAGGATGGCTCTGGGTATGATGCGCTCACGAAGGAAGTGCCCGATCTCAAAGTCAGCCGTAAGGATAGCATCGGAGTCCTCATCCTGCAAAAATCCATCCCATCCAAAAACGTACCAAGCACATTTTAAATCGCTGCCAGCTCCTCAGACATGGCCTAAAAAATGGCAGACGGCTCCCCCTAGTGGGGAAAATAGTCTAACTGCACCCAAATAGCATACAGAAAAGCAGTGTTAATATTGACAAACTGCTTTTGATTTAGTCTTCTGACTAAATTGCTTTTTAATAATATTGCCATGTTTCAGTAATTCAAATAGTTCATTTAGTCTTAGCTGACAAATACTTTGTCAACAAAAAGCAGTTTTAATTTTGCCATCAGAAAAAATAAAAACAAAAGCAATGGAAAATAATAATAACATCTTTAGTGATTACAATTTCTCAGTATCTTCCATTTATATCTGGGCTCACAAAATTGCTAGTCCGACATCCCAGGGCTACTGTGTCATATAGTCAGGCTACCAAAATGTATTTCTGTCCTGCCTGTCGGGCTATCTTATAGGGAGGAAAAATATATTTCAATGCTTTTACATTCCCTTACTAATTTGGTCAGGTAATTATGTTGCATTTCATTTTCGGGTATCGGGGAGCCACTATAAACATGTGGGGTATTGATATCGCGTTTGAATGGGCGCTCGCTTTTTCAGTTTCAATTCTCGATCGTGCGAACTGTGTATAGCGAGTGGCAGTACTGATTTGTCACACACCTGGAACATAAAACCCCAACAAGAACAAAGAGCAGAGAAGTGGAGACCAATGCACAGGACGAGAAAGCTAATGAAGGAGATGCTATGCCCTCAACATCAAGTGGCATTTTCTTATCTGTGACTTCAGAACAAAGACAAAATTATGTTCTATATTGTTCTTACAAGTTCATAGAATTTTTAGTTCAGTTATAACCAAATATTTGTATTGATTGTAATCTGATTATTTTTATATGATTATTTGTTTTTAAAATGTTTTTGAATGATGTTTTGTCTCCTTTACAACATTCTATATTCAAGATGTTTTTTTTTTTCCTTCTTTCAAATTCTGGCTACATAAATTCATTTTGGGCTAACACTAATCCCTCTCTTGGCCCAAACCCTAACCCTAGCTCCAGCCCCTCTCCTGGCCCAAACCCTAACCCTAGCTCCAGCCCCTCTCCTGGTCCTAATCCTGAAGAGTGCCTGCCTGAAGGGCTATCAGGGATTTTTAAAGTTTGCAAGCCCCGTATATTCTTGGATAAGAATCTGTTATTTAAAAAAAAAAAAAAACCCACAACAACAACTTACCAGCTCTCCCTTTTCAGGTACTGAAAAAGAAAAACCACACAATTAAGAAATGCTTTGATGGCTTCTTTGACAAAAAAGTTCAACGTGCAAAACAGGCAGACTTCACCTTCTGGCGGAGAGAAGAAGTTGAAGAAGGAGTCGTTGGGGATGGTTTTTGTGACCATCCTCACCGTTCCCCGCCCTTTGTGCTTCTGTTTCTTCTTGATGGTCTTCAGCGTTACGTTCTTTCCCTTAGTCCAGTTAATCTGGCACCTGCGTTGGAGGACGGTCTGTGAGCCATCACACAAGTGTAGACTACCAGCACCCTGGCAAGGCGCACAAGGACTCTTCATAGGAAGTCTGTTCATTATTCTGTCAATAGTAGCACAAATGGAACTGGCAAAGCCTGGCTCTTACCCTGTACAAGCTATGATTTCAGGACCATCGAAGGAGAAAGGGTCCACCTCATCAGGCTCCGACTGCATCTTGTAGGTCTTTGTTAACACTTCGTTTGAGAAGAAGTCGTTGGGCTCAAAGTGAAATTTTAACGTGAAACTCTGTGGGCACATTTAAATAAGACAAGGCAGATAATGGCTGTTAAGAGAAAATTTTCCGATTCTGCACCCATGTTCCAGCTTTGGTAGAGGTACAGAACACCTTCAGAGGAACGTTCATGAGTTGTCAACCAACAGCCTGCATACTTGTCTCCAGAAAGTGGGGAGAAGAGGAAAAAAAATAAATAAAAAATTTAAAAAAACTCACCATTGGTTCTCCTGGATCTGAGAACTCAACAGTGATGTCCTTTAAGTGCTTCAGAATGGGCTCATCATGTTCCTAAAACAGATACCATTATTTAACTGTTTGTTTGCTTACATTAAGTGCTAAAAATTTAAGTTACAACTTTTTGTCAAAAGGTGGCAGCAGCTATCAGCACATACAATTTAACAGCCAAGCAGGAGGAGGCTTGGTCAAAGTACCCTCACAGAAGGTACCTGCAGCATGTCACTGAGAAGGTCCACGTTCTTAAAAACTGTCAGCCAGAACTCAGGGACACCTTTGGGGTCTTCCTTCTCATCATCTTTCTTTTCTTCCTCAAGTTTGGCTTTTTCCTTCATCTCTTCCTGGAGCAGAAAAAGAAAACCAGATAAGAACAGACTGAATGTCACAGCTCAAAAGGATGCTGATGCATGCACAAGTACTTAAAGCTGGAAAACAATCCCGATGGAATGCAGATTAGCTTTCATTACTCACTTGGCAACAGTTAAACCACAGAAAACCCTGCTCTTCCAAGCTCCATGCAGGACACAAACAAAGTTACAGTTCACACAAGGCCAATACTTCAGACCACCAAACGGTGAGTCCACATTGGCAGCTAAAGCACAAAGGCCAGGTGTGGGACAGCATACTGGTTCACCTGTACGTGCTTACTTACTGTGAGCTCCTGCCCCTCCTCCATCTTCCACTCACACTCCTCAGCAGTGGGCTCATATGCAGCGTTGATTATTTCGGCACGCTGTGAGGAGGGGGAGGCACACAGAAGGTATTGCAATTATTAAAGCTACAAAGCAAATAGCATGTCACAGCAATCCAAGGAGTGCACACATGCTCATCTAATATGAGGTAGGCAGGAATCACCATACATATGTCCATTCCACTAGGTCAAACCAGACACTCGCTCATCACCCAGTGGGGTGTATAACTGTCTAAATTACTGTGGACATTAACACCTGTGTATCTCACATCTGTTCATGTTCACAGCACAGCTGTCAGAGTAAAGGCACCAATAACTATAAAAACTATACTACTAAAAAAACTGATTTACTTCACATTAGACTGTAAAACTGACAACCATCAGGCGTTAAGAGTTTGTTTGGAATTAGAGTTTGGTTTGTTTTAAATTTATCAATTTGTTGCATTTTGGCAATCGTTTTCCTATGCTTTGTTCTTTGGCATTTCGGTTGTTTTGGAGTATTTTGAGTTTGCGCGCCCAGTTAGTTGCATTTGGGTTTGTGGTTTGCTGGAAATTCATGGTTCGGCAAGTCTTCTGGGGAATTGGGACAGATATACGGGCCCTTCAGTTTTGGTACCACACGTAGCTGTTGATTTGTATGACACACAAGGTGTATGAGCAAATGCCACTTTTGTACGTTTTTTTTTGTTACAGTGTGGGTAGTATAGTTATGTGTAGTGTTTGTCTGGGTATTTTTCAGTTAGTTACGTCTCACATTTTATTTCTTAGATTCCCTTAGTCAATGTTTGCCCTTTCTAAAAGCGTCACACACACAGTATTATAAAATCACTTTTGTAAATAAAACCTATTGGTTGGGATATTAATCTACAAATGTCACAAAACTTTCATTTGTCTCAAAATGATTACTTCTCCCCTGCAAACGGATTTGTCTCCCCGTTATACATTATATGTTACGAAGTACCAGTACGTAACAACAATGTGCACAACACCTGACGAACAGGTGGCTACACAACTGATAGTGTGGGGGGTGCAATGGAGAAGTGAGCTCTCAAAGCAGGAGCATGTGTCATGTTGGGGAAGAGGGCACTGACTGATGCAGTCATGTCACTGATTTACATGTGTACAAAACAAGTAGCACAAGGTGACCTCACCTTATCAAAAAGTGGCTGGTAGAGGGCAGCATACTTTCTCTCCAGTTCATGGACCTCCTGATAGAACTTGGCCTCGATGTGGGCAGATTTCACCTGCAGGTTCTTCAGGGCGTTCACACGTCTCTTCACGACCTTGGGCAAACTAGGGAGGGGTTACAGGACTCTATTAACCATGCTTATTGAAACAAACTGCACAGACAGACAAATCATTCTGCTGCCATCTTAGCTCCAACGAGACATTGGGAGGCTGGTCGACTGGGGCTCAAGCCAAGCTTTGGGCAGCACACAAAACACAGGATGTCTTGGTCAGTCCTCCACTTCAAACATCGACCCCCTGACAGGCTGCCAAAAGAGGGGCTAGCTGTGAAGATGCCTCAGCCACAGGGGGATCAACCAGCCCAGCTGAAAGGATCCCAAACTGCACTGTCTTTACCAAGCAGGAACACACAGCAGTCCAAGGACACAGTTTGCCCAGCCCAAACACTGTAACTCAAAGAGCTATCTTACATCATATACTAATAATTAATGTGCCCCAAATGAGGGTAGCAGATGGCTAGTAAGTCAGAAAAGGATAATTTCCACAAATAGCCACACGCTTCTGTAGACTTCAACACCAGCGATACATTAATGCTTGTCAGCAGAGGGCAGAGAAGTGCAAACAACTGTAAGAGAAGAACTAGAGGTCAAGGCAGAACTTGAGCCTCACCTCTCGATGTAGCCCGACGGCGATCCAACCAGGCCATCCAACCGTTCTTGCAGCGCTGCCAGGACCTGTGGGTTCTGCATCATCTGGGCCGTAAGCTGGGAGGCTGAGAACAGAGGCAGAAAGGTTTATAAACCAACATGACTGCAAACCAATGAACTCCTGTATCTAACAATACCACAGCATTTAAAAGTTCACAACCAAATATTACATACAACAAACACACTGCAGGAAACCGATGCTGCAACAAAGTCCTCCTCATATAAGACAATGGGGGGGGGTGTGCTCTACCTCTCCATGTGAAACAGTGTGAAAATGAGACAAGCATTTCCTGAACACCATGACAGTACAGCCTGAACACAGATCTCTGCTAACACACTGACATATGCAATTATGCACCTCAGTTCTCAATGGCTAACCAAGCAGTGTCATATGGCATCTAGGCCTTTTCAAGTCTGCAAAAAAGTATGTCACCAAAGGCCAATGAAATAAATAAAGCTTAGCCACAAACATTACTTGCAATATTATAGTAAGATTTCATATGGACTGAACCTCACCTGCAGTCATTTAGCAGTGGGTTGTGGTCCCTGTGCAAAAAAGTGTTTGTCAATGAGCCATTTTCATATTTTGCTTGACTAGCTCTTGCTAACTTTGGGGTGACGAAGATGACCTCCCCGTCTTCAGTCTAATAGTAGGCAGCTCTATGCAGAAGACCACTTCTGCAAAGCCCTACCTTTGCTTTTGGTATCATCTCCTGTTTCCTCCTCTTCCAGCTCCTCTACATCCTCCATGTCTGCAGCATTCAGCTCAGTTTGGTCTTTGCTGCAAAGTTAGGGCAAATTATCAGGTATAAGGAGACTTTAAAAGTTTCTAGAAAAAGCCTGTCATATCCATAAGATACATTAAAAAAAAAAAATCTAAACTCAAAAGAAACAACCTTTCAAAATCTCATGACCACATAAAACACCACTGAATGGGGTGGACAGTTTCCTGAATTGCCTGTTAAGAGTCAAATGAAATGGTTGCATTCATTGTCAATTGCCATTAGAGTTAGATTAGAAGCAACATAAGAGAAACAGATGCAGCAGACCAGACCAATGTCACTGAGATATGCATAGATGTATGCATATCTCAGTGACATTGCACTGAGAGCAGACTGCAGTCTGCATAGACAGCCCTATTAATCAAACCCAGAAAACTGTCACTAGGCAGACCAGCCATAAACTCTAGACTCTAGAGTGACCAAGCTGCCAACTGAAAAAAGGACCGGCAACCTCACTATTCTCCTCTTAAAGATCAGCCTTTGCAGCCTGTAAAAAGTACTCTAATATGGACATCCAATAACTGACAATACCGACAGCACATGACCAAGTGTGGGAAATAGAACCAGGTCCTGACCAAACAGCACTAAGGTGTAGGCAGCTACGTTTAGCGCCGCAGTCATGAAGAACCAGTCAGTCAGCCAGGCAGGAAACATGCACCCACGTAGTTCTGGTGTTTATCGGCCATTCTAAGACACAACCCAGGGGGGAGACCATGCATGTTAACTGCTATAGAATGACACCATTCCTGTGAGGCTGTCTCTGGTTAGGTCCCACCAAGCAAACCAAAAAGGAGGCTAAGAGACTGGTTTTTGAAAGAGATTTCAGAAGCAAGCGCCATACCAACATGCTGAAGAACAGGTCAAGGGAGGGGACTAAGCTGACCAACTAAGGATAAGTAAGTGAAAAATACCAGAACAAGGAAAAACAAGTTTCAAAAGTAGAGCAAGACAGCAAACATGGGACTTTTGCAAACACAAGTTACTTACTTGTTAGTGTCTGCCATGTTGGAAATTCTAGAAATTCCTGGATAGACAGAGGGGGAAAAAAAAAAAAGTTTAAACACCACAACAACTACAAAAGTCATTCAAGGTCAGTGCACAAAGGGCAGTGCAGATGTCATATGCCAGCCTCTGCCCTGTGAGCTACACCCCCCAATAAGTCGAATGTAGAAAAGCAATGAAACCCCTTAAAACATCAAAGTCACCCTTGGGCTTTGCCAGGCACGTCACAGCCAAGTCTACACACACACGCACATTCTGAGAGTGTGTCATACACAGTCTAACAAACTCAGTCCTAAAAGCCACACAAACATCTTACAGTTACATCAAATGGAAGGATGCTAATCCTTGGGGGTTGCCGATATCACAGTTCGCCATTTAAAACTTTCAGATTCACCTTGTGTGAAGCTGTTTCAGCTGCAAAAGGCTCAGAGTCCATTTTATTACAGCTGTCTCCATGCCATATTATAATCAACTGGATCAAATATCAATTTTGAACAAATCAAACATCAATTTCATCAAATTTGCACAGATACCAACTCAAATTCTTACTTGATGATGTGGGAAGGCAATACATTTAGGACAAACAGATTAGCACTCAGAACAAATACATTCCTTTCTATATGAATATGGAAACAAACAAGTAAAAGCACTGCTCCAAGTATGCACTTCTACCTTTAAGCACTTCCCCTTTCATGGTAGAGGCATTGAAGACAGAGGACAGGCACCTAGATGGTGCCGTGCTGCGTTTGACATCCTACATCACAGCATAAGCCAGAATGACCAGCTGGAGAACCAGAAAAAGGAACACATTGAGAAGCTGAGACACCCCAGGAAATGCAAGGACTGTTCTTCCCTGCTGACCCAGCCAAACCAGAATAAGTCAGCAAATTTCTATTATAAAAGCCAAACAAGTGTGGGTGTACACCTAATCCCAACACTTTAATACCAAAACTACAATGCCATCATCTAACCATAAAAAGCAGGGCTGAAAAGCACCAGAAAATAGGTATACACTTGATGCAACGTACTGACGTTTAAAAAAAAAAAAAAAATCCAATCCAACTCTAAACTGAGCCTATTCTTTAACTTTACAGTGCAAATTAAGGACCCTACCCATGCTTTATTTCTCAAAGCTCTCAAAATTCACCACTGAGCATTCACCACTGAGCTCTCCAGACAACACAGTCACAGCAAGCAGCTCCCCTGCGTGTCACACTCTTGTGGGAATTGCCAAAAACATGAGAATCACAACTGTACATTCACCCTGATGACAGCTCCACAGAACCTACATGCAAACTGACAATCAACAGGACAGAACATAAAAAAAAATGAATGAATAAAAAAATAATGTCAAGGCACGTGTGTGTAATCTCCCTGAGCCACCAGTCCAATCACACTGTATGCAGTACCAATGTATTCAAAAACTGCTTTTGGTTTAATGTCACTAGATGTAAAACCTCTACGCAAGTCAAATGTTTTGCAATCCAACCTGTACTTATGCAAAGTAAATGGTACAGGTAAAAAAAACGGTCTCAACTTCACCACACGTTACCGTGTCACCCATCACGTGTAGGGAGTGTGCCAACTGACTTGAACGGAACGAATTGTCACACCTGCAACGGACTTCCAAAAACACGCTCCATACATTACCAATAGCATTCTGTTACTACTACAGTCACACGGTCTGAGCCTCACCACACGTTACCGGGTCACCCTGAAGACCAAAAATATGAGAAAGGAGCTAACGTTGCGTAGGCATGCGCAAAGTTATACAAACCGTTTTCTATAGTTCATCAAACCGTGTTTATATTAAAGTTCTGGGACTGACACAGTCACGGAACAGTAATCATATTAATCCCCATCCACAATCCAATTAAGAGAGCTTTTTAGGACTTCATAGGAACTTGGTATAGCCTGTACCTACCACGTGTCGACCACATTGTAACTAAAGGTCCTGGGGAACGTTTTCATAACTACGAAACTTTGAGTTACGTGTACTAATCTATTTAACACAGAGTAAAACTCACTGTTTTCATTAGCAACAAGCATGCATTACTAGCACACGTCTTGCTAATTTCCGTTTACTACACTCGCTTTTCAGTGTGTGGTGGACTAACAGTCCACGCTAAAAACTGCTACGCACCTTTTAGGCCGGACAAGAAAGAACGTGTTTCGACATTTTAATTTTTTAAATGTTCACACGGAAGGGCCACAAGGTTTGGCATGCAAGCGGCCATGATTTCTGTTCCTCACAATGAGCTCATAGTAGAGATTCAGAGGAGGAAAATTTAACACCATCCACATCAGGTTCTTCCGTCGTCACATACTTCCCCCCCCACGTTACTCAAAAAAATGAGGTCAAGCTCGCAGCTCGGATGAAAACACCTACCAACGTGTTCCGGACGCTAAGACTTTAACATCACTCATCTCGCAGTTTTAATACTCGAATGTGTCATCTAGTTTAGGCTCGTATTTTAACGCAATCTCGTCAGTTTTCTCAGTTGCGTGCATCACACTGTGAACGCACTCTCAATGGCTGCCCCTCATTGTCTTAGAGCCTGCTGAGTTTATCTTTTTCCCAGAAAGATTATATCAACACACCATCCTCGCTTCGTCAGTTCCATAAGCAACCTGACGTTTTCTAGTAAATAAAACATTACGTACAGTCCACCGACACGGCCTCACAGAGTCGGCTGAATTCACAGCCCTGCCCACTAACCTTTTCCTCAGTCGCCTTCCACTCCGTGGCAGCGCGCGGCAAAAGCGATCTGAAGGCAAACGAGTCCTCGTTGATGGTGGTGAAAAAGGAAACGGAGCCCGCCGTTAGCATTCTCGCGTACGTCTGACGTCAGCACGTAAACCAACTGTTACCACGGCAACGCTTAGTTTGAGGGAGGGGTTAGAAAAGAAACGAGACGAGATTAAGTTGCAAATTGCAATAGTTTTGCATGTATCGTATATTATATGATGTAATCTGTACTTCAGTGTAAGTGCGGTGTATTATCATATTATATCACTACACACAGGAAAAATAGCAAAGGTGTCATGAACAGCACAAATCTTACATACAAAGCAAGAACAAATGCATTTGAAAATAATTGTTACATCGTTTAATCCTCATACCCTTGCATGAAACAGCTATCCATACAACACAAACATATTTTATTCAGCAAATCAGCACAAAAAGTTACTGTAGGGTCCTCACAACCCGCAATCAACTGTTTAAATCTCCAAATGTGAAAATGACACATCTTGTCCAACACACAGACTAGGGAACATATGGTATTGCCTCTTATGAGATTGTTCGTTTTAAAGAAGATTCAGGCTGGAGAGTATATTAAGGTGATGCTCGGTGCTCTGACACCTCTTGGCGTCAGAGCACCGAGGGTCACCTTAATATACTCTCGTTATAGGCTGCCAAATAAAATACATAACATATAATTGCCGTGCACAGGAACAGAACTCAAGGAGCCTAACCCAGGCAGGTAATGAATATTACCCACTTGTTTATTACTCTACTGAGCAACTCTCCTTTGCGATAAACTAAATTAGTAATCAAAGGTGTTGTAGGTGGACAGAACAGGCGCTCACAGAAACAGCATTTTACACACGGGAAAGCATCTCTGAGGAAAAGCTGATGACAAAAAACAGCAGGGCAAGTGGGGTAACGAGTTGCCATGGTAACAGGTCGCTCACTAGCTTCCCACAGCCTGGCATTAAGGGAAAAGTGTGAACAAACATGCATGCTGCCTATTGATGTCACATAGGAAATGACTTATTAAGCTTTTGTGGTGCGGCTCAGGTCCGGTTCTGACAGGTTTCTGTTATTTTCACAGCTTGCTTTAAGCTGCTAACAATCTTGGGATGAGAGGGAAGGCTAATGGTTCAGTTAACACTGTAATTAGTAAAAAACCGAAGTGATTCCCACAAGGGCTGAGAAGCTCAGCAAGACAGAAAGCCTGGGCGCACCGTGACCCATCAATGTTGAGAGCCCTGATGGAAAGAAAGTAAAGAGATGGATTGTGGCACGACCTCAGTGTTAGACAACCATCCCTCCCCTGATTTCTTACATCACGCTGCTCTTCCATCCCCACAGGAGTGCGCCGAGTTCCATATCAGGTTCCCATACAGGAGAGAGAAGACACCGCTGTGGACCTTCTCAGAGCGGGCCCTTAATGGCTTAATGACGTGAGGCAATACTGATCCTGGCTGCCAGACAGACTGTGTTTGGGTAGACGGCTCACAGAAATCACCAGCAGCCAACAGCAAAGACCTCAGAAGGCTTAGTGCATTCCTGCAAGGCTGAGTGCTGGGCAGCGGTGAAGGGGAATTAAACTGATAACAACCCGTGTTTTACAGTGTGAGCTCATTGACTCAAAAAACACCATTCAGTCCTGTGTAACCAATAAACCACTCATGTATTAATCCAAAATGTTCAATGAAGCAGTTATTTTTTAAATTTTTAGTTTCACATTTTATTTGTATAACCCTCCTTAATGTAGTATACATATGGCAGAATCAGCAAATATTATGCCGCTCTGTTATAATATGCAATCCTGATGTTTCATGATGCGTTTCATTACCACAAATCTGAAGATTTAAAGTCTTACTATCATATTTAACTAAATCCAAAAAGTGTCAAAACCTTCAGCCCTAAGCAGTTGGATCAGTGTGAGATGGAGTACCATGAACAAGGACTTATTTTAGGTGGTGTGGTGTGGGGGGTACCAAGGCAGCATGGACAGAAGAGTTTTAACATACTCACCCCCCATGGTCCATCGCCTGGATGGGGCGACACTATTGCTATGTTAATCCCACACTGAACAGGTCCAGTGCCACATATGGGAGAAATACAACACTGAGCCAGTAGCTAGCATACTATAGGATGATAGATTACAATCTCCCTGCTGGCTGTCACAAGTACTTTAAAGTGGCAAAGCAGGGACACAACACTACCCTTTACAGAATGGGGTGTTCATGCAGACTACAGGCCCAGAGGTTTGTTCCAACTGACCATGTACAGATTCATTATAATGCACTCACTGGCCACTTTATTAGGTACACCTGTTCAATTGCTTGGTAACACAATTTTTAATAGCTAATCAGCCAATCACATGGCAGCAACTCAATGCATTTAGGCATCTAGATGTGGTGAAGACAACTTGCTGAAGTTC